>VXBX01008146.1:269987-287502 GCA_013400415.1 Scytalopus superciliaris | reverse complement strand
CCCCCCCCCAATGAAAAAGCTCTCCCTTGCCCCCATGTCAGTGGGATTTCTAAGGAATGCTTCTTTTCAGCATGAGAGGCAGCCAGGAATGACTCTTGTAGGCATTTGTGCAAGAGGAAGCATGTTTGTGTGCTTACAGAGATGTTGATCGTGGTTCCTGAGCTGGAGCACCTGAGTTTGCCAATGCCTCCTACTCAGCTCACATGGTTGAGCTGTAGCCTGTGTTGACAGCTTGGGAAGTTCCCAGCTCAGTCTGACTTTGGCCACAGCCCACTGGGGTCTCTGTGCAGCATCATGAGTGAGAGTATCATTTTTTGACCTTATGCAAACAAATACAGGAGAGAATGAACAGTATGAGTAGGCAGCTTAGTGTGAGCTGACATGGTTTCCCTGGAATGCCACAGAGCAAAATATAAACAAATATTACTGTTTCTGTTCTTAAATGTGAGCCTGGGGTGGTTTGTGGGTGTAAAGTCAAAGTGAGGCAGGCAAAACCCCATCTTTGCAGTATAGCCAGCATTGAAACATTTTTAGCTAAGTGTCTGAAGGTGCAGCATAGGTGGCTAACAGGGGACCCATGAAAAATCCCTGCTGGGGACTTTAGCCCTAATTCATCATGAAAAAAAAAAGGGGGGAGGGAGGTGTATGATAATTTGAGCAGTGCCTGAAATAATGGAGTAACAATAAATGACCGAGTGGATACCGTAGATTGATGCACTGTGGATATTGGTGCTGAGCATTGTTATGACTTGAAGTAGAGTCTGGTTTCTTTTCGTATCTTTGCATACAAATGAAAAATATTTAAAGAATAGTGCTCTTAAAGGGATAACATGTATGGCTGTGAGCAGCTTCTGCTGGTGTTTAAATGCCAGCTCGAATTTGCAGTGCTTTCTGAGCTGTAGAAATCAGTTGTTACAAGGGCTCTTCATTGGTAGGATCATTATTCTTTTCGTGTTGCTCAAGAAAAACATCCAAGAAACTGCAGTGCAAAAGTAAGGAAATGCTATTTTCTATTCAAGTGAAGGCTTGGAAATCATTGGTTATTTCTCTGGGCTTGATTTTCATAACTGCTGAGATGGGAGTGTTAACAGGTGTTGCAGGGCAGAGCAGGCACAGTGCATTTTCATTTTATGTTCTTACAAAGCATATGCATCAGAATTGACATCCACTTCTTGCATACAGATGCCTTTTTTTTTTTTTTTGTTGAAACACTTGCATACAAAAGGGAAGATTTCTGTCATAATGCATGTTCTGAATTGTCTAATACCAATATACCTGCAAGTGTTGATACTTCTCTGGGCAGTGCTGGTACAAATTTTAATATGGTTATTTTCTTGCAGTTGTTTTGGTTTTGTTTGTTGCTGGGACGCTGGTTCTTGTGTTAGAATACTGATATCTGCACTAGATGTTCAGGTTCTGTCTTCTGTATATGGAAATGTCTGTATAACTGCACATGTCCAACAGATTCTGAGTCTACATTAAGCAAGGAAATGAAGATATGCAAATGAAACTTGGAGAAATAACAATGTCAATTTATAATAAATGACAAAATACCACAAAGAAATCAAGAAATACTGTTAACATAGCTAATACCCAAGCAGAGTATATTAAAATATGCAATGCAATTAAAATGTCACTGTAACATGAGGGAATATTAGTGATTTATATCTTATACATTTAGGGCAAGACTCTGACTTAGCTAGCAATCCAAGAAGCTCACTTGGAGACCTAACCTGCCACTGAAACACATCTCGTGCTTTACCCTTTGGCACCAAAGAGGGTGGAATGATAGATCCATGTCTTGGTGCCATTCCTGGATCCCCATGTAATGCTTCAGGTTCCCACAGTGAGGCTGCAGGCAGATGCAAACGAGGGAGAAGCTTTCTTAACCTGACTGTGCTGCCGCATCTCACTTCTGAATTCCAACCCCTTTGGAATTCCAGCACTGAAGTCCTCTGCTCTGGCTGCCAGTTTTGCTACGTTGTGCAAAGGCTGTGTGATGTACACAAGTGGTCACTGGGGACTAGGGTAGATCTCTTGACCTAAGGCAAATAGAACTTAATCTCTGGCCCTCAGAGATTTTCTTTTTAGTTAGAGTGGCTTGTGTTCTCTTAATGCTACTGACTGTGGGGAAATTGGCTCACCTTAGTCATGTGTGCCAAGTGATTTGGATGTAGCACATCTGGAAATACCTAGGGATGGGTTTTTGTTTATGAAGTTTTACAGCCTGAAGAAAGTGCTGTGCATAATCCTGTTCTTTCAAGATTTCTTGGCACTAATTATGGCAGATGCTTTTGCAACTGTTGACCGAGTCCTGACTAAGTAAGGATTTATACAGATGTTCAGCTTTGTGCAGTGGTTGGTCACATGACCCTGAACAGGTAAATTAACAGTATAAAAAGCTAGTACTGGTGCCAGTTTTGAAGTAATTTGATGCTTGCATTTGTACATCCCTGCCTGTCCCCAAGTAGTCCAGGGCTGTAAATCCAGTTGCTTTTGCTGCACGTTTTAGTGACAGCATTCACAGAAGAGAGATAATGTAATTGAAAATATGTTTCTTTTTAATTGGGGTATAAGAATAGGAACTTTTTATGTGCATCTCTAATTCTGTAGTAGCTTCAAGCTTGGGGTAGTTAAACTTGTAATATACAGTGAGAATTGTTTCTTATAGGCACATGTATTTGAGCTACAGTGGTATTTCAAAGAGTATGAAATAAATTGCTTCAGTTGCCAGTAAAACGAATGGGAAGACATTGTATGAATAATTTTTGTACTTTAATGCAGGATGCCGTCCTTCAAATTGCATACAGGGTCAGCTCCCATCTTGGTTATCCCACTGCAGGCTCTGAAGGGAAAAATGCCTTAAATGAATTTCCCAAAAGCAGAGTTTATGTGCCAGCAACCAGAACGAATTCTGCACTAAACAATTAGTCATTGCCACCATTCCCTTTTCTGTCTTCAGCCGAGCCTTTCCTCGCATCTTTCCAGAGGTTAACAGCATCTCCAGATCGTTTCTTTTGTCCCCAACAAGGTGTAAGCCACGGGGAGCTGTCTCCATGGGAAACATTTTTATTCAAATAATCACGCAGCGTTGCACTGCATGAAAGCCGGGGCTTGTGCAGGGCTGGGATGGCTCTGGTAATGACTGCTACATAATAGGGCCACCTGGTGATTTGTGTGCTGCATTGCTCGGTAGGAACTGCAGTTCGGGAGCTACTTTGGGCTCTGGCTGACAGGGAAACACGCTGGGCAGGTGTGTTCAGCTCATTTGCTTCGTCTCCAAGTGAGGTCATGCTGACCAAGCTGCACTTTGAGTTTTCCTTACCTGCTAGCAGATGTAGAGGCAGGGAGGAGGAGTCATTCCCCAGGAAACTGTGCATGGGGCATGGATATTGAAAGCTTTGTGGAAACCAACAGCCAGTGCTGTTTCCCGTGTAGTTCCTACCAGGAAAGTTACTGCACCTAATCCTATTTATGCTTTCTGTTGGCTGTCCCTTGGGTTTTTATGCTCAAGGAAAAGGTGCAGGGATGAACATTGCTGCCTGGGAATAAATGCATTCGAATGGGATGACCTTTTTTTCATTACAGGCCATATTTTGATAACTCTGGGTCTGCAAGTCTTTCTTTCCAGAGTTCATAACTCTGAGTTTTAATTACTCTGCTTATCTTATCTCATCGATGGGATGCTTGCTCTTCATGCAGCAAACCCCATGATCTGCTGAGAACACTGCAGAGAGCAGAGCAGATATAAAAAGAATTACATCAGAGCAATATTATCAATTTATACCAGCTGAGAATCAGACTTGGAAAGCAAACTTGAGAAGTCAGTGGCTTTTTAGTATTGTAAAAATGCTCTTGTGACCAAACTAGCTTTGCTTTGTTAACCAGCCCCCCAACTTTCTGCCATTGCATCTGGTCGAATTATGCCAACTAGGTGAAGTTGTTTAAAACATAGCAATAATAATTTTGCACCCTTTTTGCTAAGTGAAGGTTTTCTTCCTGCCCTCTCCTACTTGGTCCCTCGAAGATTCCCTGATCCTGGGGGGGGTTGGCATTTTGCCAGGGTCGAACCCATGACAGTCTCCTTGGGGACTATGGGACTGTCTCTTCAGGAGTTTGGGAACAGGGTACCAAAGCGAGGAATGAGCCAGGATTAGGTGCTGTACCTGTTCACTGATGTCCTGAGTCAGCCTGGACAAAGAGCCTGGGCTCACAGTCGTCCTGGAAATGGAAAATGACTTTTCTTTCTACCAAAAATCCATGAAGTACTCGCAAGCATTTGGCCAGTTGGGACCCACGGATGCTCTTAGAATACACACTCCTGGCAGTTCCAAAAGTTGTGCTTTCTGATCTCTGTGGGAATAATTACCAAAGGAGTGAAACCATCAGGATTTCCCCAACTTGCAGGAACTTTTAAGTAATTTTTTTTTAACAAAAAAAAAAACCAAAGGCTCAAAAAAAGAGAAAAAAGTATTTTTCAGCATTCCTTTTTGTCATAACCAGAGGATAAAATAGAGCATGCAAAATTCACCACAGCTGAATTAACAGGAGAGGAGGTTGTTATATTTAAGCTATGCATTTTTCTGTAATTAAATGAGTTTCATAGAGAGAATGTTCCTTCTTGAGGAGAAAAATCTCTTAATTGGCAGTTATGTGGGGTTAATGAACTACTTGGACTACAGAGGGGAAAGAAGTGTGTGTGGGGGGAGAAACAACCCCATGTGTCAAAATACTGAGTGTCAGAACTCAGCAAATCCATTATCAGAGTGAGCTTTAACCAACCACTGATGAGATGAGACTGGCCCTGGGAGAAGGCACTTCCCGACAGGAATGCTCGGAGAGAGCTGGGATGCTGTGCATGAGAACGAAATGATTGCTCAAGGGAGAGCCAGTCATATTAAGGAGACCATAAGAAGGAAAATCTTAAATAAATAAAAGGCACGGGGTGTGGATCTGGAAGGAGATGGGAGATCTGATTATTTTCTTTTTTCAAAGTGCTATAGTGGGGAAATTGGAACAATCTCAGTTTGTGTTATTTCTGCATTTGTGAGGTTGTTCACTTAACCTGTGCAGTGACCTGGAATACTCAATGCCACTGAGACAGAAAGAGTAACTGAGAGACTTGTGATTTCAAGGAGGAATTTTATTGAACAGCAGCAGATTTACTTTACACTTCAGTACTAAGTGATAAGAGAGGAATTATTCAACATGCTTTCTTATTTCAGCCCTGGGAGGTGGTGTAAATTTTGAGGGCACAGAACATAGTGCCTCATACCATGGAAGTGAAAACTGTTTTAAAATTAAGATGAGAAGTGCCATGTTTCATAGATGTTGCTTAAGTTCCTCTAGCATTCCTCTGAACTTAAAGTTTTTAAGTCATGGTAATGCCTTTTGACAAGGCATTTGGACAAGAGCAGAATGCTGAACTGATTAAGAGACAAAATCTGAAATTTACTTAGAAATTTCAGAGGGCAATGGTTTTGGCAATATACATAAACATTAGTTATGATGTGTCAGTCTGTATTAGACCCTACTTTTGCTCTCTTTCCATGGGCAGATGTTGCTTTTTTCACTTTATAGGTTTGTTAGGGATTTTGGTCTGCCTTTTCAGCACCCTCAGGCTTTCCATCAGCCTGACCACAAAATGCATGTCATAGAGGATTCACCTTTTCCTGTTGGATTAGATACTCCTGGATGGTCAGCTGGAAGCTTTTTATTTTTCCCCCTCAGTTCTTTTTCAAAGGGAGGGAAAAGTTTGAGGAAGGGTTGGGAAGCTGAATAGACTTGATTATTGGAATTTGACTTCACAGCTGATAAGCACCAAGGAAACAAACAGAACAGACTGTTAAAGTAAGATAATCCCTCTGACAATTAAAACAAGGCTCATTTGGAAAAATATACACACCCAAAAGTGTCATTTATGCACTGGGTATTTCTCCGTGTGACATTCTGAGCCCATGTAATTGATGATAGTGCTACGTGTAGGTCTGTGCAGGCAGGAGATAATTTTTATCAGATTTTAAAATTTAAATCAGCTTTCTGCAATTCAGTATCGAATCCATACACATAGTGCTCTTGGTTTTTCACTCAGATGAAGCATGATGGAAACCATTTTTTGTTAAAGAACAGTGACATCCTAAATAAACCTTTAGTAGGGCACTAAAATATCACTGTGATTTAGCCAACTTACTTGTTCAAGGGAGGAAAGTGGGTAGTCTTTTGGCAGATCTGTTCTAGGCTGGGTGCTGACACTGCTGTGAGATTTGTGAGCACACATACTTGAGGTTGTTTTAATGAACTCTTGGCTCAAATACCCACTTGGTCCATCAGGCTCCAGTCTGCCTTTTGCAGGAATGTGTAACTCCTGGGGGAGGTTTGCCATCAGTCGTACCAAATGTGCACCTCCTGGTCTTGGGGAGCTGTTAGCCTCATGTTTGACTGTCTGAACAGCCTTCGTATATTTCTGTGGCTTCTAAAGATATGTTCATGGAAAGGAAACTTTAAAGGTGGATAGTTTTCATCTTTTGTTTATTAAACAGGTTGCACATTTTTTATTATTTTTTTTAGTACAGTGCTCTTATAGCAATAAAACATTTTATCTGGCACTGCCAAGTGACTCTTTCATAGAGAATCCTGTGAATGTGTTGTGTGGGCATCTTTGCCTTTGTCTACAAACTCAGAAACTGAGAATAGTATTTGTTAAACACAGCTTTTCTATCCATCTACCCGCTTTCTTTCCAGTTTCTCAAACATTAAAGATGCACATACTTTGTTAACTCAAAAATGCAGAATGTTTTAAATACTTACAAATATATATGTGTGCTCAGGGTAGAAGTGAACAATTCTATAAGATGTAAATAGATTTTTTTTTTTATTTGTTTTAAATCCATGTGCCCTCTGTGCTTATTTGTTGGCTTTGTTTGCAGAAGAATTAGCCAGCCTAGGCAAAACAAGGGCCAGGGTTTGGATACACTTTTTTGGAGCTGGGAGTCTAATTTGAACCTGAGAGAGCAACACAGAACAACGTAGTAACATGCTGTGATTCAGTGCATATCAGTTCATGACTACCTCTGAGAAACCACTCCGAATATGAATTAAAAAATACTTTTAAAATGTTTTATTATATTTAGTTCTCTATAGTGTGAACCACTGGCAAAGGTTAATTGGTTTGTGTAATGCTAGAAATTATAGTCCTTGATACATCTACTAGTCTGAGTTAGCACAAGAGCTGCAAGATATTCATACTGGCTTTGCTAAGGATCTAATAGCTAATTTGAATGCCTCAGCCCTCAAAAGAAATACAGAATAACTCCAAGTTTAATCAGGATTCTCTCCAGAGCAGAACTGGACAGTGGATCCAAACTAGGTCGGGTAGTTCCGTGACACAGATTTTCAACCAGTGGAGACAGAGTTGCTACCAAAGTAGTTTTGTTCAGAGCAAAGTCCCCAACTTCCAAAACTGGGGAATGCAGCAGAAAAGAATGATACTTTCATCCAGGTCATGCATTTTTACATTTTTCCCTATTTAATAAGCTGAAGCCTGGAGATGTAGAAATTGGTGCATGTATTAGGCAAGTCTTTGGAGTTACTGCAGGTCTCCAAAACACAAGGGGTTTGATTTCACTGTTTGGGGTTTTTTTCTTTAACACTCCTTTACATCTAAAGGTTGTGCTTCCAAATCCCCACTGAAAACGAAGAGGAACTTTGATCATAGACATGGGATGTTGGCGGGGCTGTTTGCTGAGGGAGCAGAGTGGGCGTTCTCTTGTGCAGCACGGAAATGAATGCCCAGGAAGAATATTCAGGGGACAGGCTTTTTTTTCTGTCTTGCTTAAGTGGGAAAACCCAGCATACTGGCCTCCAAATTTAATACCTCTTGATAAAAGTTAATAATGTATATGTCTGAAATACACTGGGGTCCCTCCTATCCACTTATCTGATAGAGCTGAGATCAGAGTGCTGGCAGGTAGCTCTGCTGGGTTGAGAACCTTTCTAAATTAGGGCAATAATTTTCCTTTTTATTCAAGAAGAGTTTTCAGCTGTTCACTGGTAGCTGCGCTGCTTTAGGTTAAGGCCATGGTTGTGACCTGTTTAATTTTACCATAATGCTTAAACCTTGCAGTTTAACACAGCTTTAATCTGCTACTCTGAATTTAAGACCTAATGTTCTAATGGCTCTTTTGGCCAGTTTCAAATGGAATATCTGAGCTAGGGTGGCATTTGGAATAGGTGTGTGGGCAGTTCATTGAGAATGCTCAATTTTCGTGAGTCTTTAAGTGTTGTATGTGCCTGCATTCTTTCTTTCCAAACTTAAATGGCAACAAGCTTGGGTTTGCCACCTCCTGTAAAGGAGTGGGTGTTCTGAGATACTTGTAGTTCTCTACCAACTCTTCAGTATTCTTTCACAACTGAATGAAGGTACAAAGCCATAGACACTAAGAACAATGTGCAGTACTCATTCAAGTGCTGAGATAGCATCAGAACACAGCAAAAGACTCCCAGCACTGCCCAGGCATGAATGCTGCTATTAAAGGGAAAGTGTCCAAGTGTGACTGCCTTTGATCCAAGGTTGGTGAGATCTGGTGGAACTGACAGCCGTTAATAGGAAGCAATCATGTTTGATTCTACCTGGCTATTTCTTTGCTCCTTTTATCTTAAAGTAATTTAGAGAAGAATTATATGAGTAACAAGTATGCACTTCAGAATGGTTAACATAACCTCAAAGGCACGGGTCACTGCTTGTATCCACAAGCTCAAAAAGAAACTTGAACTATCACTGTGCATTTAATACCATATAAAATTTCCTAATATAAGCCAAGAATTAAAATTTACTGTTAGTTAGGCTTTGGTCTACTTTTGGAGCTGTTTGCTCTGATCTGAAGAGCCATGTCTTCTCAATCAAGGAGTGCCATGAGCATTGAATCGATTTTCTGCTCTGAATGGGGTATTTATTCCGAGTAACTTTTAGGCAAAAAGTCCCCTCCTGCAATTGATGCGACACACATACCTCGTTCTAACTGTCTGCAAATCTGTACTTAAAGGCACCTTTAGGCAGTCCTTTTATAGTGAAAAGGACTTAACTGGGCAAAATGTGCTAATCTTTCCTGAACCAGGGAAATGACTTTATTATTCTCCCCATCCTGGTGCCATCATTATGATCTAGTGTTTTCCCTTCATAAATGAGAACAGTAGCCTTGCCTCTGACCTCCATTAATGTCTATCATAAAAGCTGCCTTTATAATATGCTCCTCAGGAAGACCTCATTCCCTTGCAACCTGTTCTTTGGTGACAGTTCAGGGAAATGCTATGGATCCCCATGAAACTTATCAAATGGATGTGATAACCCCGTTGTCAGAGGCTGCATTGTTAAGCACATTGAATAGTCCATTTGTTATTATATAAACTGTTGAAAATAATATTAGTAAGAAAATAGTTGAATGAAGACCAACGTTGCTGGGTGCTGTTGTAATAGGTAAAACATGCACCTCTCAGAGGTGGGATGTGGAGGAAAAAAAAGCAGCTTTGATCATAAAAGCAGTACAGGATGAAGATGTTCAGCTGTTGTGAGTATCTTTTAGTAAATAATGGCCCATCCCTGAGTATCTAAAAAGGAAGAAATCGGAACAGAAACGCTGCTTGCACAGAGCAGCGTCTCTTCATGACTGCACATCTTTGAAGTGATGGACACAGCTTGTTTCTTTTTCCAGCTGCATAATTTTATAGCTATTTGCATATAATTTAGTATTGCAAAACTTTATGGAGCAGTGAAACAAGTAGCAAATAGATATTGCACAACACCTGACACAAAATGCAGACAAAGGGTCTGGACTGTACATGCATTCAGAATAAGAATCTGAGTTTTCCCTCGAATTGTGAGTAAATTGTTGGAAGAGCGGCCAAAGCTAGTCAAGTTCTTCATGGATGTGTGCTGTGTAGAGGATTTTCTATTGTTGCTATTTTAATTTTTTCATTAATATGGTTCAGTTATTACCTATCTATGCCTAGCTGTTGGAAAATCACTTTATAAGCTGTCCCTGAGTTTCTCTGATTTTTCTAAAATGGGAAATATCTTTATTTCATAGAAATGTTATGGAATAACTTCATATACAGCAGTTAAAATGGTATAAAACACTTAACATGTTCTTTTGGCATGATTTACGTTGTGAGAGCAGAAGAAAGCAACATGAGGAATGAATCAGGGGTTGTATTGACCTGACTGTCACTGTGATGACCTATTAAAATCCAGGATGTTTTATCATTCTCTTAAATTGGATTCAAAATCTATCTGTAGCTAAGGATATAGTTATTAAATATTGTGCTGGTAATGCTCAGAACCATGAAGTAGGTGAGACTGGAAGTCACCTGTGCAGATCATGTGTTTATGATTTTGTTTATCTTATGTTTAAATGGAGTTTCCTGTATTTCAGTGAGTGCCTGTCACAGTTTAACCGCAGCTGTGGCTCAGCCCCATGCCTGTGGCTCAGCCCCACGCAGCTGCTCACCCTTGAGCCTGCAGTGAGATGGGGGGAGAGTGGGAAAGGTAAAAGTGAGGAAACACATGGATAAAGACAGTTCCACAGGGAAAGCCAAAGTTGCACACACAAGCAAAGCAAAGTAAGGAATTCATTAACTGCTTCCCACTGGCAGGTGTTCTTTCATTGTCCTTCCCCCAGCTCTGTATGCTGAGCATGATGCCATGTGCTCTGAAATGTCCCTTGGGTCACTTTGGGTCAGCTGTCCCCTCTGTGTCCCCCCCAAACTCTTTGGGCACTCCCATCCTCTTTGCTAGCGGGGTGACGAGCAGAAAAAGCCTTGATGCTGTGTAAGCCCTGCCCAGGAGTGACTGAGCATCCCTGTGTGATCCACACTGTTTTCAGCACAAATCCAAACCACAGCCCATACTCACCAGCATGAAGAAAAATCAACTCTCTCAGCCAAAAACAGCCCTATGCCCATCACCTCCTGCCCTGGCACTGGGCAGGGAGCAGCCTGGGACACCCAGAGTCCTCGGGTATACTGGGGACAGCACTCACCTCTTGGCAGCTGTATTTTGCAGTTCCCACTCTTCTAATCCATTATTTCCTCCAGATAGCTCTAGTCATAGATTGTAACGTTGGCTGGCCTGGGCTGTCAATATTAAGTATCAAGACACTAGTAATAGTAACTTTTTCACTAAGCTCTGCATTTCTTGGAGAAGATTTTCTATTGTGGCAGAAGTGCCGGGCATGGAAAATCCTGCTTGGGTAAGTCAGAATGAAGTTACTGTGGAGTAAATCTCATTTAATGCTCTGAAACGTAAGAGCACATTCCTATTTTGATACATACGGACAATAAATCAGGTCTCATGAAGCCGTTACCTGTCTAAGAATAGCAAAGTATAAAGAGAAACAAAATGAATTCATACTGCATATAGATTTAAGTGTGCGCCCTTTCTGATATCCAGGATCTTTTTTCCTTTACAGTGTAATGACTTCTCACAATTTCACAATCAGTTATTATTCTAGAAGGCCAGCAATGCTCCTTACAGCTCAGGAAGTAGTGGTTTGTTATGTTGATTTCCATTCCACGTGCTTGCTTTATGCTTTGACCCAGAACATTCTGGGGGCAAGAACATCGTCTCCTTGATTGTCTGGGTGCACTGGGCACACTTTGTTAATTCTTGTTGGGAAGACAGACAATGCTTTTTGCTTACCTGTGCCCAATATCTGTTCATTGAAATAGGATATTTCTTCTTTATTAAAGCTCCTGCGAGAACTCCTGTCTTGGTTGTCTCTGAGCTCAGTAGGAGCTGTGGTGGACTCTGGCACACTCTGCCCCAGGCCCGTGTGCTGAGCTTGAGTTTAGCACAGTCTGGAATTGCTTTGTGCCCTTGATAGCCTTAAGCTGAGATGGTATTTTCATCCTTGAAAACAGGAACCAAGTTGAATGCTGATTTTTCAAATTTTCCAAGATTATTTGATTGTTGCATCTGGTGGAAGAAGATTGATATGTTTTCTCGGGATCATAAATACTGAGTTTTGACTTTCTTGTTCTTTGTAGTCTTAGTCAGTGTTCACTTTCTTGAGATGCACTTCCATAATGGACTTGTACATTATTATTGGTGTTCTTTGATACAAAAGAAACTCAATACCTCTGGGGCTATAAATATCATTGATTCACTCCAAATAGAGAAAGATACTGTAATATTTTTTAGATTATTAAGACTTTTCCATTTTCTCTCTGATGGGGAAGAGTTATGAATTTAGCATTTAGTATGCCCTAGGTAACTGAAGTTTTGCAATCAAGCCCTCTCTTTAAAACATAATTATGATTGTTTCCAGCATTTAATTCTCTTTTCTTTTTCAAAATATTACTTTTAATGCCTTGAGCACTTTTTGGTTATTGTTTTAAAGAACTGCTCTTGTGGCCTGTGTTAAAACAGAAGAGTCTTAGTATAGGGGTATGGCAGATTATATTTCTCACCTACAAAGCTTCTATGGAATTATTGAACTCTTCAAGATATTATAGTAGGAATCCAAGCTTGCAATAAATGTATGGATTTCTTTTTCCCTGCTCAATGAGTAGGATAAAAAAAAATAAATCTGTTTTCTCTGTTTGGATTTCAGTTTCTTGGCCATCTTTCTTTAAAAAGATGAGTCAAAAATTAGAGGTAAGTGGGGAGAAAAATAAGTTTGTATCTTCAGCTCTGCTGCTGTTCACCACTCCTGTATCCGAGTCAGGTAAAACACAAAAGCTCTGTTATGTTTTATTTCATTTCTTAAACTGCTGCCTGTGGAGACTGGGCTGCAGAGAGCTCTTAGGACAGAAGGGGTGGGACCAAAATGTTTTCCATCACTGTGCTGTATGCCCAGCAGTACCTCTACAGCCAAGTAATCTGTGAGGAGAAACTTGGATGTGGAGGAAGCAAAACCTCCAGTTGTGAGATGTGTGGTGTAAAACCACCAGCCTTGTTTGCTTCGAGAAGTTCCAGAAAGTTTTCCAGTGGTGGGTGTGCAGCACAAGTTAAAGCACATTAAATGGAGTGTGGATGTTGATGTTCAGGAGAAAAACAGCTCTGAAGCTAAAACCCAGGAGGGTGTCTGTGCTCTCCTGTGGGAATGTTCCTACTGGGATTTAATGTGCTGCGACTTCTGCACAGTGACTGCACCCCATTAGTGGATTTGCCTCAACTTTCCTGATTGTCCTTATGTTGATGTGACTTTTGGTCCTGCTCTTGATGCTGCCTGCAGACTTAAAGCCACACATTTCCATGGACAGACCTTACTCTGCAGATCCTGCACCACGTCACCCTTACATGTCAGTCATTTAATTAACCTTTCAAATTGTCTCTCCAGTCCCAGTTAGAAAGGGCAAAGTCCCATGGCCTGTTTTAATATTTAAAATGAGAAACCGATGTTCATCACTGATGCTTCATTTCCTGTAGAATGATGTGCCTCAGAGCCCTTTTATCTGCTGGACCTGATGTGCATGATGATGTTACTGCAGTAACACACACTTTTCAGCAGGACTGTTCCTAGTTTAGGCTGATTAGGTTAAAAGAAGATCATCCAGAATGTGATGATGATTCAACATTTAAGTTTTTTAGCCATCTCAGGCTAAATATATTCTCAGCAGGATACTTGGGAGAAGAGAGGGACAGCAAAACTGCTCTGCCTGTTGTGTTTCTAATGGGTTTAGTAATGCTCAGTAGAAACAGGATCTTCAGTTTTCTTGGTACAGATATTTGTAACAGAGTACCCTGTGCTATAAAGGCAATTAATTATCTGTCTGATGTGCTTACTGTACATCAAAATCTGCTTTTTAATTATGAGTACAAAACTGGTTGCACAAAGGATCAATTTTTGATTTCCTGAGATATTTAGTGTGTTATGAATAGGAAAATTCAAGTTGAGCATTTTATTCCTGTTCTAAAGTAATTGTCAAAGTTATGAAAATAAGCAGAAACTAGTGTTTTAGTTGTCTGATTTGCTAAAAAAATTGGGAAGCTGTGAAAATTAATACTAGAAAATGAGGGTTTCTAGCAGCTTTAGACACTTTTCCCAATTAATCCAATCTAAAACATGAGACACTGACACCATCTCAAAGCAAGCATCTAATTCAGGAGTCTGTTGGGGACTGAAGTTCTTTAGATAGTCCGGGAAGTTTTCTGAGGACTCTGAGTCATCCTTCAGAGACTGCAGGAGTGAAGTGGAAGTTTGGGCTCCTGTCTACGCCTCTCAACTTCACACCCCATAAAAGGGTGTGAATGCTGTCCTGCCTGTCTGAAGCCACCTCTTCAAGCTTTGTGTCCATATGGGAGTATAAAAGATTAATAATTGTGTTTTGCTCATGGTTGGAGGTAAAATAAATATTGTTTCAGTGCATGAGTGATATCTGAAAAAACAAATTGGCATGTGACAGTCTGTTTTATGAAACTGAAGGCTGTTATAATGGCATTTTGCATGAAATTTGCAAGTGGTACACTAAGAACTAATTTGCTGCTGGGTTTGAGGGTAGAGCAGCTTCAAAATTATTAATAAACATGGAGGGGGAAAATTTGATTTATAAGTGCTTTATGATCTAATTTTGAAGGAGGGTGACATCCTTTGTTCTTTTTAGTTGTACTGTTTCTGTTGATAGAAATCTGCGAATGATTAGCCAGCATAGAATTGGAACATGATGGAGTTGGTTTGACCTGGAGCAGCATGAGTCAACTCTGGAAGTACTGAAAAATGTTCAGCAACATTTGTGACTATCCAGAAAGGAAAATGTACGTGTTTATCCAATTAAAACTCAGGGAATAAATAAGCACTTTAGACACAATCTAATTATCCGGTTGGAATTTGGCCAGGATTCTAGGAGTTGACAGCCCTTGAGTTAGAGGTGTCAACAGGGAATTAAAAGTGAGGGTAAGGAGTTGAGTTCTGTGTCCCAGATGTGGAGTGCTGGGAAGTACTGACTGTGCCCACCACAAGGAACTCCTCCTTTATCCCTGCCCTTCATTAGTGTGCCCTGAAATAGCGTGAAACATAATTAAAATAATCCTGAATTATCATTATTTTAAGTGCTGCTAATGGCGCTATTGGAGACAATGAGATGAAATAGGATCCAATTTTTCTCGTTAATATTGTCCTTTTAATTCCTCTTGCATCAAAGCCTGTTTCTGCATAAAATAGCTCTTGAGGAGGATTGGGCTGCATTATGAGGTATCATAGAGTTTTGGGTTCTTCATCTTCAGATCTTTAAGGAGGAAAGAGTTATTCCTCTTTGAGCTTCTCTGTGGGGCAATAGAAAGTCCCGTTTTTAAGGAATAACAGAAGATATCTATGCTAATACTACCATGTTTGTAAATGTCTTTTCACAGACTGGCTCTTTGCAGTTAGAGCTGTCTCTCAAAGAGCAGCTCACTTATACAGGGGAAACAGCAAGATTCATTTTTAATGTGATTTATTCTTTAGAAGTGAACACCTCTGGATTTGAGGGGCATGTCTCATCAGTACAGTTTGAAAATTTGCTTCTCCCTCTCCTCCCCCCCAAAAGGGGGGATTGGTTTAGGTTGAAGGATCAGAGGGGTTTATTTTTGTGCTTCTTTTTTGCGCTCTTCCTTCTCTTGTGGTTTGGTTTGGCTGATGTGCACAGATGTTTCTCGGGTCTGCTTTTGAATTGCAACATCCATAGCAATCACAAGTAGCTGCAGATGAGTCTCTGGGCTGTGGCCACCAAATACAGTTCAGAGTTGTCTGTGGTGTCCACATGAACTGTCATACCCTTCACAAGCATCTTTACTTGACAGCTGATGTTGGCTCAGAGTTTCAGATGCCAAACCCGAGCTGTGTTTTGTTGGGTTCCCAATCTGCCTTCCTGCCTGCTCCAGCCCTGTGGATCCCTGTGGCCTGGTCATCAGTGCACACATGGAATTGCTTGCCTTGCTCTGTGTGATGCCCTGTTTGTGTCTGATACTGGGGGGAATCCTGAATGCATTCCTGTGTGTGTTTCTCATATTTAAGGGATATTTGCTCCAAGAAATGAAGTGCCAGTGAGGCACTAGTAAAACTGGATGAAGTTGTTGTACTCCCAGTCAACTCGGGCACTTACTGCTTCAAAAACAAAGCTGCACAGCTTTGGCCACATGCTCCAGAGCCTCACTTGGCATTAACCTCCCATAGATGTGAAGGAAGTATTGTAGTATTCTCTCTGTCTGATAGTCTCAAAAACAGGCTTTTGTGCATCTGTGCGTGTAATGAAGCGAAGTGGTGGATAGCAGAGAATTTATGATGGCTGTCTAGACAGGATCCATAGAGATAAGTTCCTTTTTACCAATAGGGGGGAAAAAAAGGGTTTATTTTGCTTAAGCAGTACCTGAGAGTAATGCCATTCTCTTGGTTGGTTGCTCAGCTGTTAAGGTGATGTTGAGGATATTATTGAACAAGACTGAAGTACCAATGGAGAATTATCTGGTTTGGCTTAATGACTGAGCATTTCATGTTTGGGTGGGAACAGCATTCCCCATCTCTATCAGGAGAAACAACTACATTAGATTTTTATTAAGAGATTAATCCATGTCATTCTTTACATCCTACAAGATTTTCTGTCATGGCAAAGACTGGTGCTTTGAAGACCCAGTTCTGAAGGCTCTGACTGGTCTTTCCAACCTCCTTGTAGTTTCCCTTAGTGTTGGGAAATGGGCTGTCTGGTCTCCAGCAGCTGACAAAAATACCCGAGTGCCCATCCATTCTGTGATGCCTCAGGCACAGGTGTTTCAGGATGTGCTGCAAATCACGGCTGTGATTGAGGAGCAGACACCCCTGGGATGGTGTCAGGGATAATTCAAGGTCCTTACAACAGTCCTTAGGGAACCAATTTCTGCAGACCCTGCAAGTTACTCCAAACTGGAGCATGGTCATTGTCTGGACTGAGGGAGTGACTGCTTCCTCTCCACTCATTATCTGCCTCTCTCGTTTACTAACGAGCTGCTGCAATCCTGCATTGTTCTTCTTCCACCCATAGGAGAGGGAAGACCCTGTGTGCAATGTCTGTCTGCCCAACAAACCTGTCCTTCAAGGGGAACTGTCATTTAGCTTTCCTCGGTCTGATCAGTCCATCTCAGTGCTGTTTGCTTTGGAAGGAGCAGGAAAATGAGCCTCTTCTTTTTCTTCTCTCTCAAAANGCCTCTTTTTTTTTTTCTCTCAAAAAAAAAAAAAAAAAAAAAAAAAAAAAAGAAAAAAGAAAAAAAAATCTGTTGAATACTTAAATGCGGGGTTTTGTGGATTTTTTTTTTTTTTATCTCGCTGTGAAATGCCTCAGGGCAAGGTTACAGTAATTGTGTTATGTTGCCCTGCTATACAGAGTCCCATTGTAATTTGGCTCGTTTTTGTAGCATTTATCTCCTGGGGTTCGGCTGGAGTAGCTATTGCAGAGTGTCAATGTGGTGTTACAAAGGGGTCTGTTACGTGCTGCTCCTTGCGAGGATGTCTGCCAAGGTGTAGTGGTGAAGGTGCTGTGGGGTTTGTGACTGACGGGAGCAACGCGGGGGGGG
>VXBX01008146.1:82231-269912 GCA_013400415.1 Scytalopus superciliaris | reverse complement strand
TGACTGACGGGAGCAACGCGGGGGGGGTCTCCCCCTTTTTTATTTTATTTTTTTAACAGGAGGTTGAAAAATTATCAATTTTTTAAGCGTAAAGGGAAGATTTTTTTGTAGGTGAGGTAGAACATTGTGATCTTGTAACTGTTGAGCAGTTTATTGTTCTCTGGAGGAGTACACAGTGCTTGGCACTCATTCCCTGCGATGCTGCAGTTTTCCCTCATCCCACCTATCCATGTTTCTCTTCCTAACTTCTAATTCTGGTCAGCCCGACCCATTTCTGACCAGAAGTCTTTGTGTGATTCAGGGACAAATTAATTGGACATTACATGTAAAATGTCAGTTCTTATACAGTAGTGAAATGCTCCTGAGCTCACTTATTATCTTGCACAGGAGACAAAAGTGCATTGATGCTTGAATGGGACCCCTTCGTCTAGGCTTTACCTTCTTTTGGTGTAGGTTGTCCCTTGGGAACTGGAGATCTTTCAGGGTAGACACAAATCCCAAGATTTTTGGGTTTTTTTGTAATGGTTGTTAAGCCTTTACTGTTGCCAAAGAGGAATTTAAGGAGATGGAACAAGATTGGTTTAAGATCTACTTGTTTTCCTTCAAGTCACTGCAGATTCAGAGAATGGGTTAGTTGGTGCTTTGTTTCCTGGCAGGAATATAATGTAATCCATACTCTCTCTGCATGTTCTCAACATCTGGATTCTTGTCCACAGCAGTTCAGCCACGAGAGCAGTTAGTGTGGATCATTCCTCTTGACTCTGACCATATTTGTCCCCTCAATTCGTTTCATTTCAGAGGATGACTCCCCTTTGGCTGAGAGTGAGGTGTCTGGAAGCTTTGCTTTCCCCCAGTGCTTTTTATCAGCTTTTTCAGATGCCAGAACACCTTTATAGCTGCACCACATGGTATTCTGTGCTTCTTGCCTGCACTGGCTGTTTAATGGCAGGAGAGCTTGAAAAGTGTGGGGTACAACCCAGGATTTTAGATGTTACTCCAGTCAGTGGGGGTTATTCTCCTTGCATCCTGCTCTCCTGACCTATTTTACCCCAGCAGCTAGAAGCAGTCTAACTTTCTTGGCATGCATCACCCAATCCATTGCAGTTGCTAAAAGGGAGATGGTGTATTTCAAGGTGCACCAACAGCAACATTGCCTAGAAGCTCCCTTTTAGCAAAAATAAAAAATTCTGTGAACATTGGGGTGCATTAAAAATTTAAAATGCAACTAGTGTTTTCCATATTGTACATACATAAAGGGGTAATATGAGCCTTTGCTAGTGGGTTGTGTCTTTCACACACAAGTGGCTCTGGACTCTAAAACCTTTCCTGTGCCTGCCTGTTAAATTTGGCCGTGCCATTCCAGCAATCCCCCCACACTGTGATAGCTCCGGCATCTCTTGGGTAATCTGGGATGCTGCACACAAATCTTTATGCAAGTTCTCAGTCTGACAAGCTTGAGCTAGAGCAGGCGTGTCTGTGAGAGGTGTTCAGCACCATTTGTACTGCCACTGGCCTGTAAACTCAGCTCAGATGTTTATCACTTGTTTCCAGCCCGACTCCACTGTGTTCCACACAACTTCTTTTCCTCATGGAGTTTGTCTCAATAAAACTTCACGCACAGCAGCTTCTCTGCTGGACGAGGATGTGTTTGTTTCTTCACTTCTGAGTCTGTGGTCAAGGTCTGTTGAAGAAGAAAAAGTCTCAGTGTGGACCTGAGTCTTTTTTAAAAGACTTTAAAGATATGACAAAGTGTTTATCAAGGAGAGAATTTTTCTGCAAAATGCAATAGCTTTTGGCACTGCTGCATTTTCACTGTTACTTTGGTACCTTGTTTCTCTTCTGGTGGGCTCAGTTACCTTAACAGGGACCTGAGTCAGTGCTGGCCAGGTTGGCTGTCCTTCAGGGCTTGGTTTGAATTACAGAATCCTAGAATGGTTTGGGTTGGAAGGGACCTTAGAGAACATCTGCCATTCAGAGAGAAGCCTGAGTCTGCTCTGCCTGTTTTTTTCTTCCACTGTGCTTCAGGGTGTTGTGGTGTGTTTTGGCTCTCTGTGTTAGGGAGGCACAGATGTTGGAGCTCGTGCTCCACAGTCTGGCAGGATCAATATTCCCACAGAAATGCCAAGTGGATGGGGCTGGAGCGGGTGGGTGGGATGTGTGGGACGAGGCTGGGGGTGGGCTGGGCTGGTGACCACCCTGGAGAGCAAAACAGGCTGCCCAGGGAGGAGAGGCTTGGTCTGATGCAGAGACAGGAGCAGGGCAAACTTCTGGGGGCAGAACACGGGGGGACAGAACTGCCAAAGCCAACCCAGTTGTTAAAATGAATTGAACAGGGAGAACCATCCTTAGGATTTGCAAGTGGATTTTCAGCGGATTCCAGTCTAACTACACATTTCCCAGCTTTGCAGTGTGTGAGGCTCTCCCTGAGGGACCCCCAGGCTGTTCCTAATGAATTACAGGCCTGCCAGGCCTCTGAATTTGTTTAATTTGTTTTTCTTTCATAAAGTGAATTTCCTTTGGTTTTGTACAGTGGGTGGAATGATTGGTTTTTTTTTTCTTTAGTGTGCGGAGCATTTTATAAACTCTCTAAGAGGATTGGAGTATCAAAGCTCTGGAAAAGTCTTGCATTTGAATTTTTGTGACTTCTTCGCAAACAGATCATTATTCGGAGCCACCTTTACGGGTGTTGGGTGTTGCTTTCTGTATGAAATGCAGAATAACCAGCTGCTAAGTGAGTTTCAAATGGAGCTTTTCATTTTCTGCTGAGGAAATAACACGAGCTGTGGTGGTAATAGATCATCTGTATAGGAGGCAAATCGATTCTTTATGAGCGTGGTATTTTGATGGCAAGTGCCGAAATCATATAAAAATAAGAATACATATTGCAGATAATTAGTTCTGAGGGTTTGGGTTTGTTTTATTTTATTGTACTAAACTCTGACTTCTCCATGGGCAGAGCTGAAGAGCTGTTTGCTGTATATTGACTCCTGGGGTTTCAGCCAAATGGGTACAAACTGAGTGTTTAAGTTCACCAGATTTAGTAGGACAGTACATGTGGAACAGGGCAAAGTTGAGCCAGTTTGTCAAGGCCAATCTCCCCAATTCCAACTGTCTTCAGCATCAGGGTGGGTTGTGTTGGGCACCCAACAGCTCTTGTATCCAGAATGAGAACAGACTTGTGCAAATACTCATCCCACTGACCTGGTTGTAAATCCATCCTGTCACTTGTACTCTTGTTGCGTGTTCATGGAGGGGCAGAGGGGATGAAACTGGGGAATCCCTTGTAGTGCAGTGTGAGAACCAGCGGGTGTGTCCGTGGGGCAGAGGGGATGCACGGGCTGCTGTCGCTGCTGCCGAGTGCGGAGCTGTCACGTCAAGAGGAAAAAAAATGGCTGGAAAACACTTGTTACAACCACTGAAAAATGTTAAAAGTTGTTTGGATGCAAAGCTGAGACAAATATAATCTAGAGGATGCCATTTCATGCATGTGCCCCTCTCTAATTGGTTCATTGTAATGTTTTCTATTTGCCAAATAATGAAAAATATTATTGCCGAAGCTGAAAATGAAAATTAAATTTCTGGTAGGATATACTGGAGTAATGAAGAAAAAGAGAATGTAAAAAGGACTCTTCCATGATAATTAAGAATTATAAAGTCATTACTTAAACTTGCTTTCTGAATTACAGAGAGAATTAAACTGCTTGTTTCAGAGCAGAATCCTTGTAGCATTCCTTCATTAAAATTCTACATTGTCAAAACGGATGAAAATGCATATACAATGACTAATTTTGTTCCAACCTTGCCTCTGCTTTGGGCCTTATCTCTCTTCACAACAAAGCTCACCTTGAAGGGACTGAAGTAATGATATATATTTGCTGAGCTGGAAAAAGAAAGAAAGAAGCATCTACATTTTGCAATTTGTGTTCTTTCCCCTCCAGATACTGAGGAGGAAAAGACCTGTGGGGTACTAAAGCTCTCATGTACCATAAAGTGGTATTATAATGAAAAGTATTACTTTTTATGGCATCCCTACAGTATTAAGGAAAGGCATTTTTCTATAAATGTTAATCTTTAATCTTTATAAATTGCACTCTGTAAGACTAGAAGGTCTGTAAAGCATTTGTCCCGAAGGCTTAGAAGGATCAAAATAACATTGCAAACTTCCTATTTTTTCGCTTTTTTCTTTCCATTTTTTTTCCCTTTCTTTTCCTTAAACTTAGACTTGCTACCTTGTTGGCAGAGAAATGGGTGAGAGTGATGTAAGCCATTAGACTTCCCTTCCAGGTAGCCCTTAAGCTCATGTTCAACTTTATGTATCTGCATAAGTCCAGTTGAGTCACTGGCACTTAAGTCTGTGCTAAAATCCTACCTGGAATAGGAGGATTAAGGACTGGAAGCCACACAGTCTGAGCTCCTCTCCCAGATTTCTACCAGCTCTAATCACAAGACACTTCGGGCACATGAAATGTCCACTCTAACTGGTGTTACAGAGAAGTTCTTTTCAGGCAGGGGTAAAAATGACCAGGTTTAACAGATAATTGAAACTGGTTTATACTTTCTCTGCCTGCTGGATTCCTTCTCGCTTTTCAGTGAATTTTCTGTCATATTTTCTGCTCTACCTCATTGCACTCAGCCTTTCTACAGATGTGGTTTCTGATCATGGTGATCTTTGTTGCTTGGGATGAGTCTTCCAGAGGTGGAGCTGGTGTTTGAAAATGATTGAATGGGGTTGCACCCTGGGTTTGAACCTTAAATATTAAATTTGGCTTTGATATCAGCTTGCTTGGTGTATGTGAGTTTGTAAAAGTCTGGGCGTGGGACTTGCTTTACCAGCTGGTGAGCAAGGGGTTGATTAAACCTAAATTGAGAGTATTAACAAATCCCTGCTGAAAGTTATGATAGGCATCAGCAATTTACAGTTTTGTTGAACTTTTAAAAATTGGTTAGCCATTCTGAAAAATACGCATTAATGGTGTATTAATACTTGATATCTGTTTATCAATGAAACCTTGCTATAATAAAGTATTTATGAGATGTAATTTTAATCTATGATGAAAGTTGGTCCAATGCCATCTCATAATTTAGAAAGCAAAACTTTCCTGGAAGTTTTAGCTCTGCCTAATGTGTCCTTTATTACTTTTGTTTTTCTCTAGGTAAGTGTCTCCATTCTGAAACTGCAGCAAAGTTCTTTGAATGCTGAAAAGTTGGATGCCTGTTGAACAAGTAGAGTTCCTGTGCTTCAGTTTTTGGTAAAGTCTGTCACAGATTTGCAGTCCTTTCTGAGTTTGTAAGAATGTTTTTATCTCTGCATTTTGTGATTGCTAAATGGGTGTTGGTGGCTCCTGAAGGAGGAAGCAGACTCGTTCAAAATGGAATTTTAATTTAGATTCAAGTTTGAGGCTGACTGAAGGTAAAGATTTTTTTAAGGATTTTTTTTCCTGCTGTTGTTGACTACAAAGTCACAGTAAGTGTTAAATAGCATGTGAGTGTGTGGACAGGCTGAAACAGTCTGGTGGTTGTTCATGCCAACAAATCCTTGATTGCTACAGAAATATTGTGTAAATATCTACAATTTTAGCCTTCATAGTAAAAACTATGGAGGGAGGGTTAAGGGTTGTCATGCTATAGTTCTTGGACATGATTTGGTTCACGAAGCGCTCTATTTGGGTATTGGTAGTGGCAGAGATTGGTTCCACTGAAACTCAACCCTCCCTAAAAGTATGAAGCCATCAGTGCCTGGGTGAGCAAGTGGAGATTTTTATTTTTTTATTATTATTTTTTTGAAGTGGGAATTGCTCCAAGTCTGGGAATTCAGTGAAGCTTTTGCATTCAGGTCTCAAAGCCTTAAAGAGCTGGTGCTCTGGTCTCACTCCTGAACCCAAATCTCTGAGGTTTCAGAGCAAATCCAGTTGCACTGTGTTGTTTTCTGACTTAATCCAAATGGCTCAACTGAGTCTTGTTTCAAGATTGAAATAATAAGGGTGAGTATGGGAGAAAGGAAAACAAGACCATTTTGCTTTTTTTATTTACATAAGGTTACGAGGTAGGTGCACTGTTGCATGCAGATGTAAATTGTAATTATGCCTTTACTATGTATGTATTAGAATATTGACCTGAATTGATACTACAAGTATAATTACATTGATTCTTTACTGATGGCTATAAACAGTGACATTTCCCTTGATCTCTGAACAGAGTTAGTTACAAAACACATGCTCCACTTTCATATTCACACATTGCATTCTCATCACTTTTGTCTCTTACTCCCCAAGGGCTTGGTTTAGAAGAAGTGTCTGATTTAATGGAAAAAATGATGAAACAACACAGACAGCAGTTTGGAGCATTTCTAATGTAGAAGAAGGTGTTTCTTTTTGATTGCGCTCCTCAGACTTCATTGCTTATATTTGAATATTTTGCTTAAGAAAAATATGATGCCAGGCTATTTTCACTTTTTAAATTATTTTAAAATGTGCATCTGCCTTCATTGATCTCAGAAATGACTATTACTAAAGTAAGAGCTATTGCTCTGATCTGATTTAGCAAACTGTGCTCCAAACTTCCCATCAGGCTACCAGACTGGAAAGAGCTTTTATTGGGAAGGACAGAAATGAGACATGGCAACCTCGGACATTGCAGATTTTGTAGTGACAAATATATATGCCATAAAAATAAGGATTAAACATTAGGAAAATGGGTTGATATTACTGCTTCTAGTGTAGCCTCATGACTGTATTTCACAAATTCTGCAGAGAACCCTCCAACTTCTCCTTTATGCTCTTCCAAGTAGATATTGAGACAAAATGCTCACAGATAAGCATTTAAAAAATGGAGATTTCATTCGAAAATGCTGTTCCTTTAAAGTGACTTCTTTTGACTTTTCTTGTTCTGTGCTGCCAAGTTATGCTTGTATCTCTGGAAACAGTTCCCGAATTCTTTCTTAACATCCTGAGAATCATCATCCTGGGGACATTGTGAAATGAGACCGAGTAATTGTAACAGAGATTGCTAAATAGGCTGTCAGTGCTAAGATTATAAGTGTGATTGTTCTGGCAGTGTGCTGTGATCAAGCCACCATGTTGTTTATCCTTATTTAGAGAGGAGTTTTTCTGGGATGTTATTTTAGTAAGGTACAAAAGGAATGATTATAATGTCTTGTTTAAGGAGACAAATGCTCCTGACTGCTTAAACACAGAACAGTTTTGTGCATTGCTCCTGAAGCAGTAAGTCAAGCAGTTCTCAATTTCAACAAGAAAAATACCAGTAATGGCATCATATTAAAACATTTTTAACATCTTCCCTTTAAAAGATGTGCTTGTTCAACTCAAGAAGCAGAGCCAATAAAGCTGCTTGTGTCAGGTTTGTGTGTAATGTGGTTTATACATAAAAAAGTAAAAAATAATGAAAGTGGTTTTTTTCCCTGCCCAAAAAAATTTGAAATAATGTTTGCCAGGGTCTCTCATTAGGAGATTGCAGAATAAAGCAGAGCTGTCTTGATTATAATAACCATCTTTCAGATAATGCAGCAATACATTAGCACTTTATACTGGTTCTGTAAGTAGATTGCTTTATTTTCAGTTCCTAACAGAAGCCAAATGAAAGTGGCTTATGCTTTTGACCATAACAAATTCATTCTACCCAATCTCTGCTGCTCTGAGAAAGTGTCAGTTTTGGGGCAGATTGTGTTGGTAAGGGGTAGAGTCAGGGAAATGGGAACCTGAGAAGACAGGGAGCACTTCTGGACAGATGGGTTTTTTTAGAGCTGGGTAGTACAGTACACTGGGCTAGAGCTTGCTAATTGTTTTGTCCCTGTGCATCACTCTGGAGCAGCTCCTTGTGTTCTCTGGGCACAGACACCCTCTGAAGTATCTCACCAGGACACACATCCTGCTCTGCTTGCTGTGTCTGTGATTTTGTAAGAGGTCAAGGAGCACTTTGGGATTTCTGAGTGCACTTGCAGAGCTGTTCAAAGCAGTGATTGCTCCTTCCTTGGACATTTGGCAGTGTTACCCATTTCTGTGCCTTGTCTCCACTTGTGTTTGTGTCGGTCCCTCCTGCTGGTGATGGTGCCCGTGGTTGGCGGCACTGCCAGGGCTTGGCTTGGTGCGGTCCAGCTGCATCAATTCTGGAACCCCTTTGTGTGAATGCTGTGGGTTTGGCTCTGCACTGATCCACATACAGTGTGTCACAGCCCTAGGAATAGAGCTGAGTCTCTTCAGGCTGAAGTGGCCCATTTCTGTGGCTCCCAAGATGCCCCGTTTGAGTGTCCCACAGGGAGCGTGAGGGCAGGTGGCAGCTGGTGTGGCACAGAAGGTCTTGGAACTACATTTCTGGTATAAGTGTAGCATCAACCAGCCACAACTAAATGCTCTTCAGTCCTGGCTGAACCTCAGAAGAGACAGTAAGTGCAATGAAATTCATCTGGTTTCTCACCTTGAGAGAAATAAAAAGCCATGTCTAGGTGGGCCCGGTGTGTGTTGATGCTTTGGGGGTGGACAGGCTGGTCTGTATGAGTAACCACAGTACTGTAATCCTCAAAGGCTTTGCAGGCACCACCTTGCCTTTGTCTTTGTCCTGCAGTTATCCTGGTTTTGCTCATTTAAAGCACAAGCTCTGAGAAATACCACTAAGAAAGTGATATTGGAAAGTCAAGGGTAGGTGTGCATTCAGTTATGACACCAAGTTAGAGGAAGAGAGGTCAGCATGTTTCAGTATAAAGCCCTTAAATCACAGGGGGAAATGCATGGTCTTATTTCAGTTTCAGAGCTCTGGCTTGGCTGCAGTGCAGAAAATGCTGGTGTTATTTAAATACCTGGGGCAGTTATCGCTGGGGTTTTAGTGTTGCCTACAATATTACTTTACTGTGATTAGCTTAGTGATATATTCTATAACCTCTGGGCTATTTCTTTGAAATGTATTTCCATTTTAAAAGTATACTAATATGACCATACTAAGAGGAAAATTACCAAGTTCAGAAGTCATTGCTGCTGAGTATCTTTAATGGCACATATAACACCATGCTGCCACATTGTGCAAAATGTGCTTTAAACATGCATCTCTCCCTAATTGAGCAGACACTGTTGTTTTCCATATCATGTAAAAAATACTGCCCTTGCACTTAGGTCAATTCAAAGGAGCTTTTATATAGGTAGTTATTTGAATTAGCTGATCAGAAAGCACTAGGAGTGTGCTTGGGTGTTTAAAGCATTGCATCTGTATAAATCATGTGTCAAATATGCTTTGCACTGCTATGTGTGAGGTTAGGCAATTGATTTATCCCGTGGAAATATTCAGCCCTTTTCAGCATTCACAGAATATGTTTCTCAGTAAGTTGTTGCACTCAAAAATACCTGCATTAAAGGATATTAGGCTGCAAAGCAGAGCACACAAACCTTAAGAAATCCTCAAATTAAGCTCGTCTGTGCATCTTTATTTGCATCTAGTGTGCATCTGCATTACAATGAAGCCTTTATATGGTCTCATGCTATTTCTGCACAGGACCCTGGCCCCAGTCAGTGCGCTGAAAGTAGGATGCTCTTTTAATGAGAGGCTATTCAATATTTTGTTTTCCTTTCATTAATCAATGTGTCCCCTATGCCTTATTTCTGCTCATAATTCTAACTGTGTTCTAGAGACAGCATTATTAATTTCCTTTTGGGCTCCTCTGTAGTGCTCATCATTTTAGTATTTGACTGGATCATAAGCACTTGGGAGCTTCTGTTCTTGAATTAAAACTTCTTGTGAGGTAAGGGGGGGTCCAGTTTTTTCCCCATGCTGTAGTATTGGATTGAGCAACAAGAGATTAAGGCCAAAACTACCCATTAATTTCAGGTGTCCAATCTGTGATGACTTGGACCTGTTTTTTTCAGCTTACTTAGCAATGTACAGCACTTTACACATCCAGATTGCAGCTCCCACTGAGTCCATTTGCAGCTGGGAATATTTAGCCCCTGCACTTAAGATAATGAAATCACAGACAGCAGTGGAAAGATTGCCTTCCTCTGTACAGGCTGGCACTGGTGAAGGTGAGGAAGGACTCCATTCTTAATTAGGTGTGTCCTGGAGACCATTTGATTGGGCTCTGTGATCTCTAAACATCAACTCCATGTCCATGTCATTTTTTCCACTTCTTCGCCTGTACCTGTGAAAATCCTTTCCCTTCTCCGGCCTCTGCCCTTCATCACAGCCTTTCCCTCCTCACCTCTTGACACACCTTTAGCTTTTTTTAACCTGACTTCTTGCCTTGCCCTGACCCATTTTGCCTTTCACGTCAGTCACCTGTGTTTTCCCCTGGAGCCCTGACCTGTTATGTATGAAATATTGAACAGGGAAATACAGATCAGCTTTTTGCTGATGGTGAGGGAACTGACATTCCAGTTTTCAGAGGACTAGAGGAAGGGCATCACTCATGTTCAGAGCCCCCTCTCTTAAATTCCCAGTCATTGCTTAAAACTATGCAGATGCCATGTCTTTTCAAATAAAAGGTTGCCAGATTGTTTTAATGCATACAAATGTTTTATTCACACTGATCTTGAACCCAGCTGACCTGTTTCAGCTGGAGCTTTCAACCTGGGGCAGGCACTTGGAAAGATACGTGTTGGCCAGCAGCTTGTGCTTTGGTTAAAAACAGCCCAGAAATAGCATTTATAAAAGAAATGTTTAATGCTGGTCAAGCTGGAACACATTGAAAGTTACCACATACATGAGACGTGAAGTAGAGCTTTGGATCACAGGAGCATTTCTTTTAATGATTTGTATTGCATGAAAAAGCACTTTGATAACCTGATGCGAGTTAACAATGACTGCAGATACTCAGTGCACATTAGTTTGTATGAAAATTAAATACAATTGTTGCCTTTTCTTCCTTGTGTCTGTGAAAAGGCCTGTGGTGTTTGCTGTCAGAATGACAGCACTAGTTGGGTTTCATGAGAGTGTCGGCTGATGAAGAGTTGTCTCTACCTCAAAACACGGCCCAGCATAACATGCCTGTTTCTCTTTCCCTTCCTAACAGAAAACATTCTTGCCTTCTCAGTCCTGTCTTGCTTTTATTAAGTAAGAGAGACAGTCACACCTGTAGTAGATTAGAATTGATCATAGGCAATTGGTGCTCCGCTGTGAACCCTTGTGGCATCATTATTTCATGAACTTCCACATTCTGTGTGATGCATTATTACTGGTTTTTAAAGAACACCTGTAGCCTTCATTTTTCTTCCCTGCCAGACAGGGCAACACTACTAAGAATGGGAAAGGTAAACGAGGCAGCAAGCCATTGGAAAAAGGCAATTTTGTTAATTGGTGATTGCTGTGGTGAGAACAGTTCTCTTTGTTTGGCCACAGAAAAGCTGTACATTTTGATCCTGAAAATGGATTGAAACAGATAGAATGGATTGTTGAAGTTCTGGGCTGGAATTCTTTCTAACTACTAAATATACATATATATATTTATACACACAAATATATACATATTGTATACTAACATAAATGTATATATAGTAGTGTATATATAGAACTAATATTTTAAATAAGAAAAACCACAAGAGACCCTCTCACTGAGTCTCTGTGGTGTTTTATGTCTCCAGACTCATCTCTGCATAGTGAATATAAGGGTTTTTTCCCCTCTTCACTGAGTTCTAGAAGGGCTCCTGAAGCTGTTTCATAAATGAGAGATAAAATGAGGACATGCAGTATTTCCATGTTCTTGCAATATCTTCTGTGACTGTGGCTATTCCATGCTACTTGGGGACCTGTTCCACTTTTAACAGTTTCCAGAAGTACAATGGGCAGAAGGTATTAAAAAGAATTACAGACTTTTGCAAAGATTGACAAAATAGAGCTGAAGGGATTTTCTCCTTCCTTGAAGACTGGGTTAGGTAATAATACCTCTGTGTGGTGTTCAGAGGTAACATTAATTTTAATCAAGTAGGGATAAGGACTTTTCCCTTTCTGTCTGTGATACAATAGGCCTGAGAAGCAGTGGCAGGAACATTGTTCTGGGGCTCAGAGGAGAGGCTGTGCAGGTCCCTGCATGGGGCTGGGGACAGTGGGAGTGCTCTGGAGGTGCAGCCATGGGATTGAGAGCAGAAGTTTTGGGGATGGAGAAGGATGGATGAAAACCTGCTCTGGTTGCGTTTTCAGGAAAGGTGAAAGAGAGGTGGGGAACCTCACAGGTACTGAACACACACCACTCTTTCATATGTGCTGCGGGGTCAGTGGAGACCACGTGCTGAGAGAAATGTATTTCACAATATTTGTGTTTGACAAGACTTTGTTGGTGTTTCTAGTCTGTAAAGCAAGAAGAGACAAGACTGGTGGTTACTGTAAAAATACTGTATTTCCATCTCATAAAGTGATCTGTAACTAGAAGATTGAAGCAGAAGAGAATCTTATTTTCAATGCTGTGATGATTCATTATCATCATGGCATAACGTTAAATACCAAATGCATTGGTATGGCAGCAGCAACTGGGCACTCAATTCATGTAAACTGAGTGTATTAATTCTAGAGTTAGCTTCCAAGAATTGCCCTTTAAATGCTTATTAACAGACAAATGCATTCCTCTTTTAATATTTCAGAATATTTTAAAAATACAAAAAATACACATTGAAAGATGTTGGAGAATCATGATCTCCCAGTGAAGCATCAAGTTGGGTGCAAAACTTCACTTAAAGGTCTTATTGTGCAAGGGTGCCAAAGTGCTGTGAGTGCTTTCTTATTAGCCCTCTGAAGTGGGTGAATTCATCCCTGGTGACAAATTTTCATTTGAAATTAAATTCAAGCAACTTCTGCATAGCAGCCTATGTACTTCATCTCCCCTGTACTCACTGGGTTAATTGAGGTGGATCTCACCTGGAAAAAGAAGTCTTCAGAAGACTCACGTGCCAGTGTTCTTAATAGTATTCACAAAGACAGAGTCTATCTCCTAAGGACATTGATACTACAATAAATTGGAAGGAACTATTTCCACATCTCTCATGTATATTGTATATAATGAGTCTCTGGGATGTCTCCACGCTGCTGATAAGCAGCCTGCAGCAAAGTAGATACAGCTCGTTTTATCTTGATTTCAGACTGCAGCACTTGACTTCTGGGACTTGGAAACCCAGCAGCAAACCAAATATCGCCCTTCACAGGCACTGACTTTCCTGGGCTTCATCTCCAGCCCAAAATCAGTGATTCCAAGCTGTTTCCATGCTGTGGAGCTTTGCAAGGGTGCTTGCCACTGCTACTGAATCAGTTCCTTGGGCTTCCAGATTTAAGACAAAGTCAAACTTTGGTGCTCCTGCCTCACTGCAGGTTCTGCTCTGAAATTATTTCAGACTAAGTGGGTTCTGACCATGCCCCAGTGTGGCTGCAGGTGACCCTTTCTCCTTTCATTTTTTCCGTGTCTCTGCTAAAATCTCGATCCCACTGCAGTGGCCACAGTGGTTGCATCCACCTTCCTGCAGAAGCACTGTAGGACTCCCTTGGTGGGATTGGTTTTGGTGCACTAAATGTCAGGATTAAGACTGTAAAAATTAGGTTGAGTCAGTGCAATTGACAGAGCTTTATCCAGGCAGTACAGTATCCAATTGCTGTAATAGGCTTCATTCGGAACAGGGCAGAGAGGAATGAGAGGTTTAATAACAGGGTTCTCTAAATGTACATTACTACTGTATTACTTACATTATGACCCAGTTCTGCTATTGTGAGCCTTATAAAAGATAAAATAGGTCATCAGATGGAGATAAATCAATGGAAGTAAAATTGAATGTGTTCATAATCATTTAAAGATTTTTATATGGGCAAAAGATTAATTAAATAGACAAAAGTAATTTTCAAAGAGCCTTTTTAATACTAAGCCTCAGATAAAAGGGCAAATGGAGAAATATATTGCAAATCTTGTAAGTGGTGCCTCCAAGTGCTTGTTTTGTAGTTGCTCACGTGAACTAGAGGACAGTTGCAGAAGGTCAGGGCACCACTGGGATCTGCATTCTTGGCTTTGCTCACACATTGGCCCCAAACTTTGTGATTTCTCCTTGGCTCTACTTAGCCCAGATGGGCAGGAGACCTGCTTTCCCCTGAAGCTGCTCAGGACTCATGTGGTTGGTGTCCTGACAGTGCTGGAATCATTTCAGGGGCAGATTTGTCATGAAGGGTGAATACTAAAGAACAAACATTGGTTTTTTGGTGGTGATTGCAAAAATGCATCATCCTCCTGGTGACAATTTTCCGTGTACTGTTCATGAAGTTTGAACTTTTGCATGTTAAATCACCCAATGTGCTAAAAGACTGTGCATCCTCAGCCATGGAATTAAGCAGTCCTACTACTGTGCTAAAAGGTAAATAGACACTTAATCTCTGACAATCTCTGTGATGTGATGATATAAAATAAAGAATGTTGTGTACATAACTAGAAACATGAAATTGAGGATTCTTTGATTGTTTAAAATAGTGCTTCTCTCTGGAGGGAGGAAAGCCAAGGTGAGTAGTGTTAAAAAACTGCTTTACATGTGTTGATTTAAAATTTAAATTAATTCACCTTGGCCGTGATTGCATCACTTTGCATTTTGCTTTCTGTACGCATTTGGGCAGTCAACTTTCAGTGCTGAAATTCAAAGCCAAGCTGCATTTTTCACAGTGTGAAATCAACTGCATAGGCTGTGGAAGAAGAGAGAAAGCATAACTAATTGAATTTCAGACGTTTCTCAAAATCGAGGCGGGGGTGGGAAGTGGTTCTTTCATTGATGCTGAGGCCCCACTCTCGTAGTAAACACCCAGGGAAGTCAGTGGGCGCCTGTGCAGGCACACGCTGTGGGAGCTGCTATCACAGTGCCTGTGGTGGTGGGTTGCTGAACATCCAGCAACTTTTGTGCTTGAGAGTTGGTTGTCTACACTCCCAATCCCAGATCTGCAGCCTTTGGTTGGTTGTCTCTATCTTAGCCTCAAAGGCTGTGCTTGTGTCGTGGCACAGAAGTAGGAATTCTCATTTCCAGGGAATGGGGAAAAACCTGTTTTCTGCATAGCATGTACCAGGATATAATGTATTTGGCTGTGTATGTTGTGTGTGTAAATAGGGTTGAAGTAATAATGACTTTTCAAAATAACAAGCAAAACATCCTTCACCCCAAGCAGTTAAGATTTACAGTGCCTGCTGCTGTTGTTAGACATTAAGCTGTTTGTCCCCAGTTAGCGTTTACATAATATGGGGTCTTACTGTTTTCTACATCTTTGTGACTTCTGCTAATAAAAGAACTCTGACATTGTGCTGGCTATGATGGAAGATGTCAAACTGTTTGTAGTGTCTAAACAAAAAGCTCCTTATGTGGCTTTGTGTTTTCCTTATAGACATTATTCCAGCACAAGTTCAGCTGCAGCACTGTGGTACTTTAAAAAACCCCAAAGTTTTTCAGTTATTTAGAACTTCTAGCTCTGGAATCTGGTCAGAAATAGTCCTGAAAAACAGTTCCTGTGCTTGGGAACTTGAGGTGGTGTCAGCCCTCTTCCCCTTTCCCACAGACACATGCAGGGACATGGAGAAGTTCAGGATATAGCATTTGCTTTTCTCAAGATGAGCTGGCTAAAAAGTGGGCTTGGGCAGAAGGTAAGGATGTACTTTATAGTCACAAGATGTTATAAGGGAAAGTGCTGTTCTGTCACCTGCTGTTGCAGTCACTAAGGTTTAATTTGATCTCTTTTAATATCATACCCAGGTGTCTCTCTCTTGCAATGAAGTGGTTGGCATAAATCTGCCATGTGCATTGGTATTTCATTTTTATTGGCTTTTATTTAACTTGGTAAAAGGTAATCTGTTTTTATTAATTGAATCGCTCTCCCTCCTCCTTCTGGCAGGGGCAAAGCTTCCTTTGGAAATTGCATTTGTGGGGAAAAAAGATCAAATAAGCAAAAACCCCCAAACACTGCTATAAGTGAAAGCCAGTGTCTTCCTGCTGCCTGCAGGAGCTGCTTTAATGGGCTCTCTGGGCACTTGCTGCTCCTGTGAGCTGCTTCAGCACTCCCTTTTTCCCCAGGTAGCCCCCAACCTGCTCGGTGTTGGGCTTCAAGAGTGTTTTGGGGTGATTCTTGAAGAGCCACCAGCTGGAGGGATGCTCTGGCTATTCCTTGTGGCTATCTGAGCTCCTCTCAGTTTGGATAGAGGTGGTGCCTTTGAGCCTGTTCTGTTTAGGTGTTTCCTTGAGCCTTTCTAAATACACTGAACAGCAACTGATGCTATTTTAAGTAGCTGGAGATAAATCAGAAGCATTTGTAGTAGTGGGCAGCATTCATAGAGAAGTAGCTTTGGGATGATAATCTTCAGGTTTGCCCAGTGCCTGAGCTGAGCTATTATGAACCCTTCAGGAGTGACTGCTACAGCTGATTGATTTTTTTTCAGGGTAGCTGAGACTTCTGAAAGGGAGCAATGAAGATTTGAATTCTAGCAGTGGTTTATTGCTTTGTGCAGAGGGAAGTAAATATTGATACAGAATGCTTATTTACTGAGCAGTGGTAGTATCAGCAAAATTAAGGTGTGTACTTTGCCCTTCATCCTACAGAAGAAATAAAGAAATTGATAGAGTTCAGAGTGATGGATGTGACAGTGTAATTCAACCCTTCCTGTCTTTCTGTTATTTTCTTTTCCTCTCCTCGCTTGAGATGTGTGATGGTCAGGGATACGGAAGAGCTCTCCCTAAATTCTGCTGGGGGTTTTGTGCTTGGTTGGTTTTTTGGGTCTTTTTTTTGTGAATCAAATGCCAAATAGTGCCAAGTTGATTCTGTTCCTATAATTTCCAGCCTAGAGAGATGTGGATACAGTAATCCTTCTCCTCTAGCCCTCCTTCACCTGTGGCGAACTTGAGTGGCATCATCTCATAGAGTAACAGAACATGCTGAGTTGGAAGTGACCCACAAAGATCATCAAGTCCAACTCCTGACCCTGCACAGGACATCCCCAAAAATCACACCACATGCCTGAGAGCATTGTCCAAATATTCCCTGAACTCTGCAAGGCTTGGTACTGTGACCACTTCCCTAGGGAACCTGTTCCAGTGCCCCACCAACCATCTGGGGGAAGAACCTCCTTCTAATATTGACCCTCTCCAATGGGCTTCCCGAGGGCAAAACACTGCTAAGGATCCAAGTGCATCAGTAGTGCATTTGATTAGCCAAGTACATTGGGAAATGCTGCCCTGTGTTGGGTTTGGCGCAGACATGGCCAGTTCCCCCAGTCTGGGTCACAGGGAGCAAAACCAGGCAGAGCTGGGAGTGGATTCCCAGACCCTCCTGCTCCCAGCGGTGTCATCCCCAGCGACAGGAGCACATCAGTGCTGGCAGCAGGAGCTGCACACATCCCACAGCCCCAGAAACGGATACCCCGCATCACAGGGGAAAACAAAGATGGAATGAGTGGAACTTTGCTACCACCCAGCCAGTAATTGCTGCTGGATCAATGCCATGTATTAGCAGGACTGTGCTACGAGGGAAGTTTCAGCAGCATTGCAGTGTAGGCACTTCCACTGGGAATTAGCACAGTCATAAATGTAGGAGAGCTTAAAAAAGAAGTAGCAGGGGAAAAGTATTGTATATCTGTTAATTATAAACCATAGATTGTACTCGCAGCAACAGTGTTGGGAATGAATAGCTTATATTGTCCTATTTCCAGCAGCACTTTAGACTATGCAAACTGATTTTATTTTAAATGGTTATTTTATTTTCAGCATAGCTTCGCTCAGTTTGATCAGAGAAGGTTCACCGTCTAGTAATCATGTATAAAACAAAGCTTCTGACTCAGTGCTGCTGGTAGTAACTGTGGTGTTTTTATGATGATAGCCAGTAATTAAGGTCAGGCTTTCATTGTGCTGAGCACAGTGAAAACACATGCAAACAGACTGATAACCTCAAATTGCTTACATTGGGAAGAGCTGAATAGTGCAATTGTGCTTTTAAAAAAGACAATCCGGGTTGCTAAGACTTTGACTTCCTCCATGTAACAACACGAATCTAAATAAGTAGCATTCAATAGCGATGGATGGGGTGGGAGGAACACCAGTAAAGGTGATACTTGCACTATGAAGAAGGTTTTAATTATGCTGAAATAACACACTGCTCTCCCCCCTCTGAAAAAAAAGATTCTGCCTGCAGTCAGAATTTCAAAGATGGTTCTTTTTCTAACGACTCAGCCTTCAAAACTGGGCCATCAATTAATTGTATTTGTACATTTGGAGGCTTAAAAGCTGATATTAAGCATCTGCTCCATTACTATTTAGCTACCCAAACAGCTCCATTGTAGTGCTGAACACTTCATTAGTGTTGGTTCAGAGTACGTGCAGAGGAGGTTAGATAGCCTAGAAATTTTAAATGCTAGTTTGTCATCACAGATTGTTTATCTCCTTTTTTTATTCACATTAGAAGAGCATTTTATTCAGACATAAAAAGAGAGATATTTATCACACGTGCCCCTTCTTGGCCCCAGCCCATAATCACTCTAGTGGAGTTGAATTTCAAGAGCTCAGTAATTCACAAATTGAGATATTGACAGAATTTTGTACAACTTTTTTGTTTCAGTTGCACCTTTGACATTATTTTAAATAGTGCTTCTTTCAGAATTTCTTAAAAATAATTCTCTACCAAATAGTACAACTCTAAGATGACTGGTTTTCTGCAAAATTGAAATTACTTACATGCTTATTTCGGTGACTAACTGCAAAATTATCAAATGATGTGTTTTAATCCAATTACATTCTTACTGGAGTGAAACTTGCCTAACACTTCCCATGTATACAGCCAGGGCTTTGGTTTCTGGCATGAGTTCTGTGTTATGAGCTCAACAGCATTTAAAGGCTTGTCAAGTTATCTGTTAATGCTTTTTTGAGGTCTCAAAGACNGGGGGGGGGAAGCGTTGAATGGATTTCATATTACACTAAAGGAAATTATTAGCACTACCAAAGAGTTCCAAAATTATTTTAATACTCAAATTTTGCAGCATCTGTGTGAAAATACTCATGAGGGAGGTGTGGACAGGGAGAAAAATTCATAGTAGTGGCAAGATTTTGTACCTTTTATTTAAAACTTTAGAGTAGAAGAAAAAGAAGGGTGAAACACTGCAGCCTTATTTAAGAGATGTGCAGCTGAACAGGGTGTATGATCGCTAAAACTTGTGGGATGCTCTGTGAGGGTTTCTGGTTGTACGTCTGTGTGATCAAAAACCCTCTCCAGAAATGTAGAATCTAATTATGTCACATTACTTTTTAAAGAGCTCGGTGTGTGCACATGCTCTACCCTTATTTTCAGATTCTCAGCACTTTCCATTCCAACACCTTTTTGGTCGCCGGTTACTTTGGCAAATAAATCATTCTTGTCAGTATTTTGTACGGTGTGTGCCAGGTAGTTTTTGGAAAGCTTCAGTAACAGTTGCCCAGTCATACTCAACAATGTGCTTTGGTGAAAAACATCCTGTTTTTCCAAGCTTGTGTCATGTCTTTGCAGTTTTTAAGGTCTTGTGTAACACTACTTTGGTGCAGGAACTTGATGTTTGGCACAAGGTTGGAGAAGCAAAGGACTGACTTCTTACAAGAGTTGCAACTGAATTTTCCTAGTCTTTGTAAAAAATAAAAAAAAAGGTGTGTTAACCTGATCAATAGAGATGGATTAAACCATGGATTTGGTTGTAAACACCAGGCAGGACAAGTGTTGCTTTTCTTGGATTTTGCTCCTTGGTGCCAACATGGGTATTTGTGTAGTTGTGATAATGGAAATGAACCCAGCAAAAATGCCCAAACCCACCTGTTAAACCCATCTCTCTCCATTTAGAGACAGGAATGTTGTGCAGGGCAGTGTCAGGTGATTTAGACAAGTCCAGGTAAATATTGTCAGTTGCTCTCCCCTCCTCCACCATCCCAGTAACACTGTTGTATTAATGTCACCAGCTTTTTCAGGCACAATTTTCTCTTCATGAGGCCACATTGCCTGTCATCAGTCACCTCTGTATTTTCCCTGTGCCTTAGCAAGTTTCCAGTATCTGAAAGAATTATAATGAAGAAGAGCTAATTATAAAACAGGTAATAAAATAGCTTATTCAGGTGATGCTGTTTTATTACCATCTCATTATGATTAAATAATTCCTATTAAGTTCTGGATCAAAGAGAAATTTCTCACAGGAGAGTTTACAGAGTGGTTTAATGGAGTCTATTTATTGTGTAATCCCAGGGTGAGTCTTGGCTTTTATACTGTCATATTAACTTATTGTGACAATTCTATGCAGTGCTCCCCTACGAGCACTGAGAGGGTAAGGGTGGGATTTTTTCCTTTCTCTTTAATAATTTTGCTGACCAACAGACTGAGGAATCATTGCGTTGCTGGAGTATTTTGATCCTGAGCTGTTCTGGTTTTAAACAAACTGAAGTGACAACAGGCTGTCTTAAGGCTCAGATTAAGGAAAAATACCTGAGCGGCTTTTCATGTTGTTTATGCTGGTATTTGTAAGGATAGAGCCACAGGTTCTGCCTGTCAAGGAGATAGAGAGCATTTGACTTTAAAACTAAACAAAATCCCTGCAGAACTTTGCATCCACTTATTCTCTATGCAGGATGAGCACTTGGCACTTCCTTTTCTGTTTTGTTGGGAAAGTTGATGGGGTTTTGTGTTGGTTTTTGGATGTGGGGTTTTAGGCTTGTGAAACCTCCTTTTAGGCTGAATTTTCACCATTTGGCTGTCTGATACATTCAGGCAGTGTGGCTGTCTCTGGCAGTCTGGAGTTGCCCCAGCGTGGTGAGGCTGGGCACGAGATGGGGTGAGGATGGCTGCTGAGAAAATGCCATGAACAAAAGTAACTAGTTAGAATCATAAAAAGGGAAATTGGTGCAAAGGCATAACCCAGATCAACCAGAAACTGGAACTTGGCCAGGTGTGTTTGCACTCTGACATGCCACATTGCAGGGATCTGTTCCCCTTGCCAGGAGCATTATTTACTTGGCAGCTCAGTGACTTCAGGTGAGGAGTGTCCCACGCGGTGCCAGCGTCACTGTGGGCTGACACTGGTCCTCTGCCTGCTGTGTTTCACCCCCTGCAATCAAAGATGTTGAGTGGGAGTCAGTGAGGTTTCAGATCTTCACAATCAAGGAGCAGCAAACTGACCTTCAGGATTCCCTCATCATAAGTGGTATTTTAATCCTCGAATAACATGAATGAGAGAAGATGGCCCTTTTCACATTTAATGTATTAATTTTTGTAGTAAATCCCGTGACTCCTTAGTGTTAGAAAAAAGCAGCCTGAAAATGAGTGATAGAGATTCATGTGAGATAAAAGACAGTTTCAAATGAACCCAAGAGTTATGTGTGTGTTGTGCCTCATTTTAAGTCACTGAAATGATTTTGAGGGGAACTGACTCATGATGTTTGAGTACTTGAGGCTGAAACACTGGGCCTGGAACCAATACCATGTGATGGATATGAACCATCTTCAAATGAAGAAGAGCTATTGAAATACTTGGCACAAACATTTCACAGTCATCTTGATTATTGGAAATGTTTGCACACATTTTTAATGTAGAATTTCAAATGTATGTGCAATTTGCTCTGTTTGGTTCATAAGCTGAGAAACAAATATGTTTTAATGGAAAAAAACTTCTAATGTATTTGCCTTGTAGATGAATTTGTTTGGGAATAGATCTTGCCTTGCTGTTTATACTCCCTATTTCTGAAGATCTGGTTTCCCTTATTCCCTAAGGAGGAAAGGAATTATTCACTCATTTCCTTTCATTTTTTTTAATTGAAGATTGCAGCAAGGAGATTGTTTAACTGTACTCAATTTATTTTCAGCACTAATTATTGTCTCTTTCATCCCCTGTATTACAATTACAGCTTACTGGTTTTTGTGTTGCCCAAACCTGGGAGCGGAGATAACCAGGCAGAGCTTTGTGTGCGTTCTGCCCCAGCACACCTTACCAGCCTGTGTGTGCCCTGCCTTTGATGTGGTGACACTAATTAGGGGCACAGCCAAGTGAGCCATGGAGGGGGCACAGCCTTCCATGCCATCAGGAGATCCCGGGTTGATCCAAAATCCTACCCTGGATTGGCTTTGTCAGAGCACAGCCAGCTGGAACACGGTACTGTGGTTCACAGTTAATCTTCCTAAAAGGGCACAAAATTAAAACTGAAGCCAGGCAGAGTTTCCACGATGGAAATGTTTTCAAGCTGTGGTTGTGCTCCAAGTAACATTTGAACAACTGTGTTACAACTGCAGCAACACAGCGAAGCTCCTGCAGGTCAACACATACCTCGACAGCACAAACCAATTCAATAATGACTCACCTTGGAAAAGGCCCCTGTTTGCTTCCTGTAAAGGACAACCCGTGTGGTGCCCATTTATCCCCCCCTTTCCAAAGGGTAGATTCCCATGGTGCTGTTAGGATTTAATAAATTAGTTGTGTAAGCGTAGCTGTGCTGCCGTTTCATTGTGACTGCCTGTACTGGTTTGGAGCAGTCAGACATGTCTAATCAGCTGCTCATTTCTTGATTATAACTTGTGCATTATGTTATTTGAGTTGCTGCCCTGGACTGAGGCTCCAGACCCCCTCTAGCTCCTCCTGTTAGACAAAATGCATCGCTTGGACTTAGAGTTGAATTATGTGCTGTGACAGGTTTTGTTTGGGTGTTTGCAAGTCCCTGTAGTTTCCTGGGGATCTCATCTTGCAAAAAGCCTCTCAGAAGACTTCTTTGGGTGTAGATAAAGAAAAAAGTGCCTTTCTTTTGTGTGTGTGTGTGTCCTGCTGTGAGGCGATGCTTGCTGGAGGGTCCTTGGGGAAGTGTTTGGCATTCAGTGAAAGGTTGATTAATTAGCTGTCATATTTTGGATGAAGCTTTGCTTCCTCCAGGAATTCTAATCAGTTCTCACCTGGTGCAAGTGTGTTAGCCCCAAAAGGCCATCCTGAGAAGGAAGCCTCTGTGAATGAAGACAAGGGAGATTTGGAGTTTCAGTGGATATTCTGGGTACCCGAAAAAGGAACTTGTTTAGTGAGTGCCGAGGGCCTCAAAATGTAAGTGCCTTCATCTTCCTTTGCTGCAGTTTCAGCGCCATAAAAGTGTAATTGCACTTCTTTGCCTCCCCAATGGTGTTGAGGGAGTAAGTATTTTGTGACGCTGTGGGTAGGTACTATGAGCTGGGAGCCTGCATTAGGGTGGCCAATGGGAGAAGAATATCCAGCACCAAGTGGGACGGAGCCTGAAGAGAGCTAAACCTCAAATTGTCTGGAGAAAGGATGAGGATGAAACTCCTGGCAGCTGGGATGAGGAGGACCAAAGAGACCCCATGACTTGGCAGTGGCTCAGGTTAATACTTGCTGAATAGAGCTGGAAATTGGACGTGGTAACTTCCTTCCCCTAGTATCACTCAGGGAAGCATGATTTTTTTAAAGGAGGATTTAGATAAAAATTGCTTATTAGTAAAGTGGGGATTATCCAGGATTTTAAAGTTTGTTCTTATCTCTAGTGTTGTTCAAGTGTGCAAACTTGCTGGTATTTCAGCCCTTCATCATGGATGTTCAGCTGTAATAAGCCACAGACAGTCTTACTGGACTGAAACCTGTCTGTAGCTTGAGGGCTTTTGCAGCTGTGGAAGATTCAGGATAGAATAGGAAGCAAAAGGGCTGCAGACTTTGTAGAGAAGGGAGTACAATTATAGGCCAGAGCATCTTTCTTATTGTTCTTTGATTCTTTTCTGTCTTTCTTTTTTTTTTGGCATCAAATGGATTATTGCCATTTTCAAGTGCATGAGTGAAATAGGCCTTTTTATAATTTGAACATTTTCTTCTCCCTTGAAGTGTCTTTCACTTAAACCATCAAATCCTGACAACTTCTCCCCACACCCACTTTTGCCATCACCAGTCACTGAGTGTGCTTGACATCAAAAAGACCTCATGGCTGTGTGAGCACTGAGAAGTCTCACTGCTGCTGCTGTTGCTTTGCCTTGCAGTCGCTTGGAGCTCTGTCCCACGCTGAAATAGAGGCGGGATGAAGTGGATGTGCCCTCATTCCCTTTCTGAGTAAATTTTTTGCCTGTTTGTGTCATATGGCAGCACTTCAGAGGTGGGAGTCTGTCAGGGCAGAGTTCCTTGTGCCCATTTGTGATGTCACACGTGGACATGGTTAGATGTCATTCCTGGTGGATCCTAGAGCTGGGTTCAGTAGTCTTTGCTAAAGATGTTGGATGATGCCGCATTTGTGGTGTCCCATCAGGAAATTCAGCTGACAATCCCTTTCTGCCTACAAGTTTGGCTGCATGAATAACCTGAATAATTGATTTTCCAAGTTGGCAACCCAAGCAGAAATGTATTTTGCCTTGGACTGACATGCTTTTAGAGCTTTTTCCTCTTTCTCCTCATTTGAAATGGGGGGCAGAGACCAAAATTAACAAAACTTGCCAAAAAAAAAATTGTTGGGGTGGGACTAAAAAAGTTATGTCAGACAAAGCCCTTCCATCACTCCTCATACAAGATAATCACTTGAGAGACTTGTGGGAGAAGCAGTGAAGTGCTAAATGGGAGGAGCGGAGCTGTGAAAGGATGTTGTGCTTGAAGGATCTTTGTCCTCTGTGTCACCTGTGAGCACAGAGCTCAAAATGTGAAAGTTGCCAACTCCCCTTCTTCTCCTGTGAGTCCTGACCTCAACTATCTCATGTCCTAGCAGATCATCCTGATTTCCATGTCCCTGGGGACGAGGGAAGAGCAGAGGGTGCTGGTGGCTTCTCCTGCTGCCACTGTTCTGCTCAGCTAAAATAATCAAATACTCTGCAGAGTCTCTGGAGTTGGGGTGTCTTATATTTGGGCACATCTCAGTGGGCACCTCTTCTTGGAGCTATTGCCTTCTGCACTGGATACTGAGACAGGACTTCAGCCGTGCCTAGGGGGCAATTTCTCGGTCCTTTTCCCAGAGTTTTCCTGGCACCACGCTCGGGCTCCCATCTCCCGTCTGGCGGGCGAGCGCAGGAGTTCACAGTTCTCTGTGAAATGATGTGATGCACAGAGTGATGCTATTTTAGCCTTGGCAGCAAAGCGAGCTAAAAAGTTAGGAAAGGAAATACTAGGAAAAGAGGAAATGGGGATGTGTCTTTTTTAAGGCTGCAGCTCCTACTGCCACAGCTGCTGTCGCAGTGAAAGCTGTTATTGCTCCTCGCTGGCCGTCTTGTGCCTGGAGGGAAGAGTGTGTTGTGTGACTGTCCTGTAATGCATCCTCCTACCTCACACTTCTGCTTCTTGTCTCTCCCTCTTCCTTCAAGAGGAGCAGAGTTGGTGGCAGAGCCGTTGCTGTCTGGGCTGTGCTGTTACTGCCCTTCCACACACGTAGGGTTTCTGTCTCGTTCCATTATGTTACTGAATAAGCATCTTGTGGGGCACGGGGGGAAAAATAAAAAAATCTCAATTTTTCAAGGTAGAAAAATAAGGGCGAATTTCTTTCTTTCATATGGCATAACCCAAGCAAGTGAATGTTGCACTGCCACTGTCAGCTGTTCAGATAGCGCTGCTCAATACATGACACTTCTAAAATGAGAATTCTTTTGGAAGGATGATTTGAATTCTGTGTCTCTGCTTCCAAAAGACAGAGTAAGCTTGAATATTTGCTTTCTTTTTTTAAAGCTAGCATAGACTTAGATTGATTTGAATCCAGTCTGCTTCATTTAATGAGATGCATAAGAGAGCTGAGGCTGTTATTTTTTATTTTTTAATTATTGTTTTCTTTTGTGTTTCAGCATTGTCATACTGTTTCTACTTCCAGCTGATAATATTGATTTTTTTTTTTTAGACGTTTATATTTCATGTTACATGCAAGTGTGTTTGCAGTGTGCTAATGCAATATTACTCTGTGGATTAGAAATATTATTTAGATTGTTATTCAAGGAAATGATAAGTAGTGGGAATGAACTACCTCTTGTCTCTGCTGGCAGAATTAGCAGTGCATCTCAAAAATGCACTACAGCACGAATAGAAAGGAAAATGCATAAGCTCAACAGGAAATAAAATACAGTCAAAAATGGAGAAGAAAGGGGCTACTCTGGTGATGTCAGAGACAAATCTTAGCCTCAGTAAAGGTGAGAAATTAGATGATTTCATAATCCAGGTTTATAGAGGCAGCTACATGAAATTCAGGTTGGTTTTATTTTATATAATTTCAGTATTGCTGCTACTTTTAAGTCTTGCTTTTCACCCTTAACTTCACTTTCTTCTCTTGTGGGGTCTTAAAAATGGAATATCTACAAAATGCCAGTATTTAATTAAATTAATGAAGCTGCCATGTGTTCATTTCTTTTGGGTCCTGGAAAGTGATCAGGACCTTGAAATAGTGATATTGTGCCTCTTGCTCCAAATCCAAATTTCTGGGCTCTGTACAGCAGTAATAGTGTTACATACACATGTGCCTAAGCTTGGCTATGTAAAGGCTGGAATTCCTCAAAGCTGAAACTTGTCATGTACTTGGCACCATTTCTGTGCAGCACAGTATTTTGACATGTGCTTTTGTCCTGTGAATGCCAGTGGGTTTTAGGCACATGCCACAAAATACTTTGCATGGGAGTTTGCTAATAATGATTGAGGGCAAAAGCAGTGCCTGGTTAAAAAACCACAAGCAAATGGAAAAACCCTTGGGTCTAACAGGCTTATCATTGCTAAGACTGGACTGAATTTCTCCTTCTGCTTGTAGTAGTCATTTAGATGGCTTATAAATTGGGAGCATGTTGTAATTTAGAGGGGAAGTGCTGACCATCAGCAGGCTGTTGAATTAGGAGCAGATGTTGCCGTGCTGATCAGAGAGTTTGCCTTTGGTCTTGCTTCTGAGTGCTGGAAATTAGGGCCCTCTCTGAGGCAGAACACACCGACCAAATGCAAGTGTTACCAGCAAAGGTCACCAGCATGCACAGCAGTGTCCAGCAGCACAACTTTGCTGAACATTCAAAATAGGAAACAATAAATAAATACATTCCCTTGGTGAGGGTGGTCCCATATATTTCATATTCCTAGGAGGTAACAGTTGCTATGGCAACTCCTCATTTACTTGCTTTTTTTTTTTCTTTTCTCCATATATTGATAATTATATTAAACAGTATGTAAAGGCTGCTGGCTGGTGCAGAGCTCTGCTGCGGTCCTGGAGCTGCACCAAACTCTGTACCCTTTAGTTTGAGAATCCATCCCTTCATGTGTTTGCAGGTGTCTGTGCTGTGCCCTCACCAGGATGGTCACATAGCCTAAATCAATCATGAGCTGTCCAAAAACTATGTGTGTGGTTGTGTTCATGTAGCCCTTCCCAAAGGCTGCTACAGCACCTGCTTGTTTCTCTCCTGAGCTCATTCCACAAGTGGGCTGGGAGATGTGTAAGCTGAGGGTGTGTTCCTACATCACCAGCCCCAGGCTGGTAAGGCTGTGCCTCAGCATTGTAGCTTAGTGTGCCTGCTCCATCTGGGGACATTCCACACGGAAGGAAAACTGAGAAAACCAGCCAACCTCCACCTGTCTTGCTCTGGACCCAAGACCCAGACCTTTTCCCACTTTTGGGATCAGACTGGTGGCAGGGACTCTCATTTGAGAGCCATTTGCTCTTGGTAAATATTCTGTGCATCGATTTAATCCATATGTGTTCCTCCCTCATCTGTGGGTGCAAGAACCCGTTACCACAGGACGATGGGGTGTAAAATTGTTGTATATATTCTCAGCTCCATGGCCAAGTCCGCAACCTTAATTGCTTTGGCGGTGTTCCAGCAGCACTGGGATTGAGTGACTTGCACTTGCATATAGTCGTAATCAAACAGGATATTCAGCTTAAAGCTTTTTGCCAATCTCTTGAAAACCATTTTGTCTCTGTGCATCACCTGCCATGACTGAGTTCTCTTCCAAAAGGAGTTTCTGGGAATGGGAGTGGAGGAAGGGGATTTGATTATTTTGCTTGCACAAAGTAACTTGTTAATTGTGTGTACCTGAACACCTTTACACTTGAAAAAGTTGTGGTTTCAAACTGAGAGCTTGTCAAGGGAGGGTAAAAAAGGGGGGGTGTGAATTTTCACCTGCTCAACAGGATAAGCAAATTACAAGGGAACTATTTATAATCTGTTTGGTTTGGGTGTTTGGTTTTTTNTTTTTTTTTTTGTAATATCAAGTTGACTGTTATAAAAGTGGATGTTTTGGACTGTAAAGTTTCTGGCAGTAAGTTTTAATAGGGAAGATGATGCTAATTTCATCGGTTTCAGGTTCTTTTGTTACTTTGTTACAGCCATGATACATTACCCTTGTGACAGTGTAAACACAGCACTATTCTCTTTAATTTTAGTGATAAAAATAAATTGTAAAAACTCTGTGATTTGTTGCCGCTAAGAAAAGCGGCTGAGATATTTTAGTGAATGGCCTACTTACAGCTTTAAGGCGGAACAATGCTAGACTGAAATAATTTCTTAAACATTGTGTCATTACGAGTAATCTTGGAAGTGTAAATTGGCCTTTTGTAATGTTTATTTCAGCTGAACTATAGAAATAGTACTTTCTTTTAGCCTAATCCTGTTACATTAGAGACATAAACACAAACCCATTTATCATAGCATGCAGTGCTAATTTTTTACAACTGCTTGAATTATGCTAAGTGGTCCTGTGCAGTCGGAGGAACAGCAGCAGAGGTCCTGACCTTGCTTCTTTCTGCAATCAGCAAAGTTGAAATTAAAATATTAAGAGAAACAATTTTTGCAGCAAAATTGTAAACGTTAATAGAGTTGAATCTACTTTCGCATTCATGTTCCCGTTAAGTCAGCTCTATTCACATTATATTTTTGAAGCACATGAAAAAAATAAAGCCACTACTTTTTCACTATCTTTGATGTAACAGATAAAAGAAAACAGAAGAGCTTTAAATTGAATTTACTAAGTGCACATTTAATTTGCATTTAATGCAGCAGGTAGTGTGTGTTAATCAAATTGAAGATTACTATTAAAAGTATTTATTAAGAATGAATTGCTTTGTGTTCGTGAGAGCTCTTGCTTGAGGCATTTAGAAGAGCCTTATAGTACAGGCCAGGGGACTAACTCTGTGCTGGTTTCTATCCCAACCAACTTGCTTTGATTTAGTAGCAGTGTGGTTGAATTTGCTCATTTGACAGAGTTTAGCAGAGTTTCTTTTAATTAAAATCAGTGGATGGCTCACAGGCTGGTGCCCCTCAACATGGGCATGGGCAAAGGGGCTTGTTGAGGCTGTGGAAGTGCCTGAGTGTGCACGGTCACTACATGGGGTGTTTTGGTGCCCTGAGTTTGGGCCTGGCTTAGGCTGAGCCCGTCCCACCTGACCAGCCCTGGGGATGATCTGAGCAGAGCTTGCTCACCACCACTTCAGACACATCCCAAAGGATGGTCCATTTGTTTTAATAGTGTTTGTTCTGCTGACAAAACACAGAGAATGGCTATTTAAGACTCTTCTCCATCCTGTGTAGCCTAGTGTGCGACCAAATGCAAAACACATGCAAAGCTGTCAGCCTTGAGCAGTAAAGGAGAGTAAATTTTGGCTCACAGATAACAGTATCTCTTTGCCTCACACCATTGAGCTGGAATAATTTTGGGCTATAATGTCTCAGGCTGCCACTGATAGTTGGAGCATGTTTTAAAAAGATTTGATAATCTGATAATATGTATTTTTAAGGATATTTGCAAGAAAGGGAAATTGCACTTGTCACCCTCTGGATCAATACTTTCAGCAAATCATAATAAATGCTACTTACTGCTACTTAGGAGAGCATAATTAGTATTCAGTAAACCAATATTAAAATGTATGCTATGCTTTAAACTGTTTGACTGTATTAGCATTTAAATACCCTATTGTGTATTTGCTATTTCTTCTCTTCTTATAAAACTGTATTCTCCAGAGTTCAAAATGATTAATTTCCTTTAGAATATGTACAATGCAAGGATTTAACAATTCCTTGTATTTAATAATTGCTCAGTAGCCAGGCTTATTATTTCGCATAAGCACTTGGGTACAGAGTCATCCAATATTAGGTCAATCATGCTAATAGTGAAATCTGCATAACACATTCCCTCTCCTCCTGGCCCTGGCTGTGGAGAGGAGGGAGGGAGAGGGAGGAAAGGGCTCCACTCTACGAATTCATCTCACATGTCATCCTTCGTTTTCTGCCTACGAGAACAATTGACAGCTGGATCAGGGGCTTGACATGTTTTCGGAGAGTTCTGCCCTCCTTGGCATTTGCAGACAATTGTACAGCCCTGTCTGACAAACAAAATCTTTTTTATTTTTCCTGGTTTTTTGGTTTTTTTTTTTTTTTTCCCAGCAAACTGGCTCTCTCTTCTCTTGCTCTTGCTTACAAGCAGCGATTCCCTCCCCTGCCCAAGGGGCATCAAACACCACCAGCATGATTTTAACTCTCCAGGTTTAGCCCCTGCAACATGATGGGGCTTCCCACCACCATCACACTTTAGGTGTTTATGAAAAGTCCTGTGTAACTCCTGGAAATTATATTCATTCTTTGTCTCCCTCGTATATAATCTCACCTTTTTTCCCTCCTGCAACTGTGAATAAGTTATTAAATACATGGCAGCTGAGCTGGTAAAGTGATTTACATCCTGCTTGCAGGTCTAGCCTTGAATATGATAAGTGTGCCTGTCTGAAAGATGGAACTGAGAAGGAAAGTTCTCCAAAGAAAAAAAACCTGGTCAGGCAACTTTTTTGTCAGCAGAGGGTGTTGAGAAAATCTGGTAATTGAAATGAATGTTGAGTTTGGGTGGCATGAGGGCAGGTTATTTTACCTACAGGCTATTTTAGAAGGCAGCTCACTTTGTCATCTTCGTGTTGTTTTCCATGAGATGGAGCTGTAGGGGTCCTGGAATCTCTTGATGCTGGAGCACCTGCTGAAGGGAGGGAGGGGCAGCCAGGCAGAGGTCAGCAGACCTGCAGTCTTAGCAAAAATTCAGAGATGTTATCCTGAAAAAACTGTGGACATGAAGTAATTAACCAAACGATCCTGAATTTGCTATGCAGGTTTGCCCTGGTTAAAGTTTGGAGTTTTCTCCTCCCTGCTGTTTCTAGGGGTGGGAAAGAGACTTGTTTCCCCACTTAAATAAAAGTGTGATTCAGCTTTTTAGCCAGACACAATTAGTAATTTTTAAGAACAGTTTCCAAGCTCAGCAGTTTTTAAAATACGCTAACATCCATCTTTTCTTTGATGCAGACATATGAGCAGTTGAAAAAAGAATTAGGGATGGGATTTTAGAAGGAAAGGTCTGACTCAATAAAGCCACAAATTTATTAAGGTCTCCTATCAATCACTTTTAAAAGGATCTTATTAGGTGTGAGTTGAGTGCTTCTGCTGCACCGTGACACAGGTTGGCTTCTCTTCATGTGCCAGGCAATTCATGTGTGCCCTTGAATCCATCCCCTCTTCTGCTGGAGGGAGAAGACACTGGGGGGGATGTTACCACTTCCTTTCTTGGGGACTTTTCCTTTGACTTGGTATCTGCAAAGGCCTCCAGGCACAGGTGATTTTGTATTAATGTTCCCCTGAATGATTGAATAACAAACCTGTGTTTCTGCACCTTTTAAGGAGATATCACTCCTGTGCAGTTTTCTGGAGGGACAGGGTTTCTGTCTGCCTCACCTACATGGACACTGCTCAGAGCTGAAGTGTTCTGAAGGTGCTGTCCAGAGGAGATATCAGAGAATCAGGGGCTCAAAACTCCCTGCTGAACATAAGCAGTCCTGAGGGTTGTAAATGAGTATGGAAATGCTGATCAAATCTCCTGCCCTGCTACAGGATATTCGCTGCTCCTGCACATCCGTGTGACAGGGATATGAGACTCCCTGCTCAGATAAGCCTCTGAATTGGACTTTGTGGACTGAAAGTGTAGCTAAAAGCCACCCCCAGCCTTGCAGTAATATTTTTTTTTCATAAACTCAGGCTCTCCAGCCCCTGTCAGAGTGTGCTGCTCAGAGATGGAGAGTCTGAACAAGCCCGCTCTCTGCTGCAGGTGCAGTATTGATAAGTGCTTAAGGAAGCCCCACACATCCTCCTTTATCAAGGGGATTGCATCTCCAATAAGGACAGGAACAATAGGAGTTGGACTCATATTTGATTTGAATGAGAGGGATTTCTTAGATCCCTCGGTCTAGCCAGGAGATGAGAGATAAGCCTTACAGAGGAATCGCATGCGGCCTCTGAAATACCCAACAAAACTCCAGTCCCTCTCCCTGTAGGCTACTTAGCTGAGAAACTCAGCCCTGGATCTTGTGTAGATAAAATTGCTGTCAAATCCTCCTGAACTCTTCCTGCTTTGAGAAAACATGTCACCAAGGCGAAGATTTAAATCCGGCTTTTAAATTCCGGCAGTACTGGTAAAAACACATTTCCCAAGACCACGCTAATTGGTGAATTACAATTAATTTCCTGTAGAAACTCACATTATGTTCTCAATAATACCACGCGACACACCACAATTAGTATTGTTACGGTGAATTCTAAATTAATTATTAATGTCTTGGTGCCTGTTTTAATGACTCTGCTTGGCTCATTTGCATCTCTGGCAGGAAGTTGGTTTTTTAGTTTGTGCCACTTTGAGATTCACTTTTATTGTGATTGTAGAAACTATTACTTAAGGCTCTGCTGGAGTTGAGTTTAACAGGGTCTTTTAGGAAAGAGAAGGTTACCCACAGCCTGTGGTCCTTCCAGCCCTGCTGAGCATCCCAGTGGGTGCCTGCTTGTGGTGATGGACATCGCAAAGGCAGTGAGGCCACAAAGGTTCATCTGAGCTGTTGGTGTGATGGGGAAGGGTGATGGACATCTTGGCTGTGTGCAGTATACAGTGCCCTTAGTTAACTCTGCTGTTCATAGAACTGGTCTGTTTGCATTTACAAGCGATGGTAAGGGGAGGAAAGTAAAAGGGCCAGGAGAGTCAACTAGAAATTGGTGTGGAGTGGTGGAGTCACCCTGATTTTACAGCATCTGAAGATCATACCCAGTATATTATACACAGTACGTAATGATGGAGGCAAGAAATTATTATTATGTATCAGACATACTTGGGATTTGTGGTTTAATTGGAAATACGTGCTTTGTTCAAGTATTTTGTGTTGCTTGTGATTTTTTGTAATACTTTACACCATGGTAAAATCTCAGGATCTGATTCCATTTATACCTTACATTGCAAATTCTGGGAGTTTTTCAAAGGTATTTTGGAGGTAGTGAACAGAAAAAAGTAAAATATATCTGACTACTAAGAACATGTAGATGAAAAATGCAAATAATACCCCAATAGCGTGTTGTGAAGGAACCAATGATATCAGGACAGAAATCCATCTTTCTGCCAAAAGTCTTGAACTAGCTTTGTCTCTCCTGTTTTGCTGCTGGAACAAACAAATTTATCGACTTAAAGCTCCTGGACTGAGTTAGTCCTCAGTGTTCCTAAACTCTGTGTCTAGAGAGTCAGAGTCCTCCTTACCTCATTCTGGTCTTTGGTACCAACATCAGCGTGTAAGACAAGGCCAATGTATTTTAATTATGTATCCCCCATCATGACTGTTCTCTGCTCTCCTGTGGTCAAACGTGGCACAAAGCACGAAAAGCACGTTGTATGATGTGCTTGTGCACTGTTAGCCCTGAGCAGGAGCTCTAATTGTAGGCAGTAATTAGTATGAGGATTTTTATAAATCTGCTACCTGTGTATATGTGAAAAGGAGAATATAACATTGTTCAAATGTGCATCAGTATTTTCAAGGAAATACTCCTCAGCCTTCATAGCTCACCACTTTGCCTGTTAGGACTGGGAGTCACAACAATTAATGTGGGCTTGAGGTGAATTAGCGTTTGCATCCTTTAAGGGACAAAACCTCAACCAAGCAAACCAGAACAAACTCCTAAATCCAGCCATTTCCAGCCAATTTCTGTCTCTCCTCAATGCTGGGCGAGCTGGAGAGACTTGTTGACATTTGAATCTCCACCTCCTGATTAGCAGGCTCTGCTCCCAGCCCAGTGAGAGCAGGAAAAGCCATCTGTGGCCAGGCCAGATTCCCAGGAAAAGGCTTATCCTGATGCAGTGCCAGCGCCGGACTCTGCAAGGGGCTGGGGGCTCCTGTGGACCAGCAGAGCTCCAGGCTCTCCACTCAGGCTCCAGGAGGTGACACTGCTATGGATATTAATCCCTGGCTTTAAGATTGCAGCTCGTAATAGGGGAAACCAGTTCCATGTTCTCAACAGATGGCAAATGTTTTCATCTCCTTTTTTTTGCTAAGTAGGTTTTAGCCGTAACAGTTTTTTATATTATTTCTACCAAATTTTCTTGGATGCAAATACTGTGTTTTTATTTCATTTTGGTTCTTACTTGGCTGTAAAATTCTTCTTAAATAATATGGGTTACGCTTGTTTTAATTTTCCACTATAATTTTAACACTGGCAGCTTAAAATATATTTATGATGCAATCCAGTGTTGGAAAATGAGCTGTAATGTACATTATAGCTGGTTTCCTACAATGTAAAAATATCTTCACAGTTATATTCTGAAGCAATAACTGTCCTTAGGGGCTTAAAAAGCACATGCAGTTTACTTTGTTTCTTAAAGTCAATCATCACAGCTCAAATGTAAACTTAAAAAGCATTAAATGCTGAGATAAAATGTAAAGAGTATTTTGTGGTTTAAAGCCATGAAAGATAATGCAATGTATTTTACTGCAGAGAGAACTTTGCATTTCCTTTTGTAGAAATAAACCCTAATAAATGATGACCAGGCCCTTGTTGGCCCTGTATAAAACTGCCGTGGCAGAAGCCCAGCAGGGATGCAGTCCATGGCACCATTCGGGTTCAGGGATCTGCTGAATCCCTAATTTTGATCCAAGTGACTTCCTACTTTTCCAGTTCTCTGCCCTAAGTCTTGCCTTCCATCTGCTGAGAATGTCAATTTCACTGTTGTGGTCTTTTTTTATAATTATTTGTATTTTAAGTGTATTTTTCAAATAGAGAGAAAACAGCAGAAAGATGGAACAGAACAGGGATTTTACTTTCGTGTTTTCAACCCATGTGTGAATTTCCAGGACTGTTCCTAGAAATCCACCCATGCAGCACTTCCAGTGTTGGGCCTCCTCCTCTGACTTGTTTCCTGCATGATTCATGACTATTTTCTTGGTGTAAATGATTTGATTTCTGCTTCTTGCTGAGAGATTTTGAGTGATGTTTCTTCAGATGGGCTCAGTCCTTCAGTGGGGAAATACCAGCATTAAAAGAAATGGCTTTTTGGTCAGGACCTGCAAGTTGTGTGTCACAAAATACTTTATTCTTGGCAAGTTCTGCACAGATCAGTTGTAACAGGAGTAAAATAGGATACACAGGTTGGTAAAGGATATTTAAAATAATCTATAAGAAAAGGAAGGGAATCATCTTTCTCATTAGATGAGCCCAGCAACTAGGATGGCATTGTTAGAGTGGTAGAAAGGATATTTCCCATTATTAACTCTGTTTGTATGACATGAAATGTCTGCGACTAAAAGCAATTTATATGTAACTTAAGGAATAATCGATATTGATTTGGAATGAAGAATACTGTGATCTCGTTTCTGAAAGATTCATACAACTTGCAATTTTATGAAAACTTGATTCTATTACACCTTCCCTGCAGCAACAGACCATAAAGATTGATTATACATTAAAAGCAATATTTGGGTGAAAAAATATGCTAGGCAGATTTTCAACTATCTTTTCTCCAGCCACTTCTGCTTTCTCCTTTCAGATGTACAAGCACGAGTGTTTCCAAGGGGGGCCATGTTTAGATCCTGCAGTGTAATAACACCTAACACTTAGAGAGCATTTTACACCTTTGCAGTGCTACACAAATGAATGAGTTCATTCTGAAAACACCTTTGAAAGAAGAACTCTTTGAATATTGCATATGGGATTAATGAACAATCATACTTGTAACTTATTTTTTCATTTTCCAAGCGTACTTGTTCAAACAAGTTCTTGCTTACAAGGTGGTTCATGAATAAGAAAAACATTTGTAAATACTCAAGCAAAATTCCCTGTATGCTCAAGTGTTGGCATCAGTGGAATTTGATTGCTTTGAAATCTCTTTTGGAGATTAGGGAACAAAAACAAATCCTATTTTAAAAGGTTACCAACACACAGTTCAAGGTATAAGTGATAGAAAGTCAAAGTGGTAATTGTGGCAAGTATTATGTATTGGCAGCTTTGGCTGGTATATGTAAGTGTGTGGACAAATACTTTTTTTCTGTTTGCTGTAGCTTGTGCTTTAGAACCTACATTTTTATTAACTGCAATAAAATCCTTCCCCTGACACACAAATAATGATGTGGTTTGGCTTGAAAAACTTACCTTCAGAGTGGGAAAGAGAAATGTCTAACAATTCATTTTTCATTTCTGCAGCCAACTAGAGGTGAAAGTTCTGGGGAGGGGGAACTCTGTGCCTTGCTGGTTCGGGGGTTCTCATTGAGGAGTCTAATGATGAACTGAACCGTTAGAGCAGAGTAACCACAGCGAGGAAATCAGCACAGTGACAAAAAGCTGCACAATTTGGAAAGAGAGGGGCTTTTGTCCACCCAAGTTGTAGTTAGTGGTGCTGGTTATTTCAAGAGTTTTTCTGGGTGTATAAAAAGGCACCGTTTGGGGCTTTTCCTGTAAATCAAAGTTATTTCTTAGGGCCACCTGATGAAACAAAATGAAGTAATTCCTTTAATGTTTTACTGACTCTGAGAAAGCAGCCCAGCCCTTCTCCAATTAGCACAGCGCACCAGGGCTTTCATTTCCCACGCTTTGAGTGCACACACCTTCGTTCACTGCTTCAGTGTATTTGTCCAAGAAGGTTTTTGATGTCTTTTTTATTTTTCCTCCCCAATCAGTTTCAAATTTTTCATGTCTGGCACTTGGTGGGAGTTCCTGTGCAAAGCTGTGAGCAGACCTCCTGTCCGAAATCCATTCAGCCTTTTCCAATGTTTCTCCAATATATTCCCCAAAATACCAGTTTATTACAGGAAAACTCATCCTTAGGGGTTCAGCAGTTTAACTGAACACACATAGAGCTGTTGCTTCCTGTGCACTGCTTGTGTATATATTTATTTTGGGGCAAAACTGCAAAGAAATACGGCAGCTTTGAAGCACAACAGTCCTCTGCCTGGAGGTGGATTTTGGGTTATTTGTTGTTGCAGCTGAAATAATGCAAGTTTTGGGTCATTATTGGGACAAAACATGACATTAGCTATTGCCATGTAATGTGACAGCTGGTCTGGGTCACCTGTACCAAGAGTGGGTGGAAGCAGAACTGGTGTGCAGGAGGCATTGCCCGTGTGTTGAGGAGGATGAGGATTATTTAATAACTGACGTAAGAAGTGAGAGCCCAAAGTAAATGTGGAAGGTTTCCAGTGTAGCCAAGACTGTAAGGAACAAGTCATTTGTACAAAGCCTAAATTGAGAATGTACTTGGGAATGGAGCTTGTTCTCAAGTCTTCAAATCACATGTGGTTTCCCTGCTAGTGCAGCATGTTGTCTAATAAAGTTCTTTGGTATTTTTCCAAAGAAATCCCGCTGACCAGTTGGTGCAGATTGCACTGTGCCATTGCTTGGAGCCCCAGTACCCAATACTTGAAACCATTTGGAGTCCTAAATGTGGCTGGAGGTGTTTATTTGCTGTGGACAAGGACTTTGCACCAAGGCTGCTTGCCATCAGGGATGGTGTTTATCAGGAGATGCTGTTTTGCTGGTTCAGGACTCAGAAGCAGCAAGTGTTATCATGAACTCAGAATCCAAACCAACTGCTGCTGTGGTAATAGAGTAGGTTATAATATTAAAATAGAGCTTGTCTGTGATATATAACATTCCTTTTTTTCCTGCTTTTCTGAATATACCTGAATGTTTTTACTTACTAGAGATGCTGGAGGGTATCCATGCTGGAGGGTATCCATGCTTAGGTGGTGGATGTGGTTCAGAAGCGAAACCCTAAAAATCCAGCAGCCACACAGAAACAGCACTGCAAAGAGAGGAGCTATGCCACCATTATGGTAATTCCAAACAGATTTCAGCCTGTGACCATAAAATAGTTCTCAAGGCAGGTTAGGTGTAGGTTTGGGGGTTTGTTTGTTTGGGGGGGTTTTGTTGTTTTGTTTTTTTTTTTTTGCTTTTTTGTTTTAAATGTGCTTCTCTGATATGAGGCTATCTTCTCAATTTTCATCTCTTCGAAGTCCAGATCTTTCATTTTCATTGCATTAAATTCCTGAGGAGTTTTATCTTTTACATTCAAATGATGTATTGGCTTGGAAATAAATGCATGAATGTCAAAACAAATCAATGAAATAAAATAATAATAGAAATGAATGAGGCAAACATGACTATAAATGGGAAACAATGAAACCCTGATCATTCCAATTTGACATCCATAAATTCACAGTGAGGCTGTGTGTATGTTAAGTTAACCATGCATGTAAGTGCTTGCAGGGTTCAGATCCAACTTAATTCTGTCACAGAAGCGTAGAAATAAATGCATATAAAAATTAAAGCACCTATGAGAAAATAGATTTAAGTGTAATCAAGCAAGCAAGACTTAAGTGTCTCCAAACTAATACTGTTGTGTAATTGAGAACAGTTAGGAACCTATTTTTGCATGTGTAGTACTGTATCTAAGCAACATGCAGCCATTCTTTATAGGATGCTGTAATTGGAGGAAATAAGATTGTCTTCTTCAGACATGTGAAATGGTTGATATGCTTTTCTTCATTTTTCAACTCCCTGAAACAAGGTGACTGCGAACAGTCACTTGCTGTTTTGGTGCAGATGGTTTTGAAGCCACTAAAACAGAGGTCAAGAGACTGTGGTTCTCACTGGTAGTGACTTTCCAGGTTACCTTCAGCAACCTACTTCCATCTACTTTTTTTTCCCCTCCTCTTTTCCTCTGCACAGACACAGGTGTGGAGGGCATGGCTCCCTGTGGTTGGTTTGTGTGGGATGTACTGTACTCTTGGCTCTTGTCCTTAGAATAGTTCTTGCTGTACTGTGGTAGTACAAGAAATTGTGCTTAAAATTACTGTAGTGGGAGAGCAAAGCTCAGCTTTGTTCCTTCATCACCTTTACTAGAGAAAAGTGATTTTGCCCTAGGATCTTATGGCATAACATTATCATTGTCTTCCTCATGTGGCAGAAAAACCCTACTGAAATTGGGAAAACCTCAAGTCAAAACAATACAGAAACATTGCTTGGAAAGAATTGGTCCTCTTGTTTTAGTAAAAATAAGCTCCATTTAGAGACTCCACAACTGTGAAGTGGGGGTTTGTTTCTGGTTTATATGCATGTAAATTCCATGATAGTCAGGTCAGTGCAAAACCTCACCCTTGAACCACATCAGGAGAAAGAAAATAGATGCTATACCCCATGCATGGCAATAACCCCAGTGCCCTAGCCCTCAAATACCAGTTTCTTCCAAAAGCCCTCCAGCTTTTAGATATTTTTCATCTTTTCACNATTTTATTTTGGAACAATAATAAACCTCTGAGAAGAGGTGGCTGTTGTCATGCAAATCTGAGGTATGAAAAATGTGAGTTGGCTGAAATGCGGTAGCAGGGACTGGGCTCCTGCAGAGCCGGAGTGGACTGGGCTTTAATCATTCTCTCCCACCACCTCTGTGTGCCCTCCATTTCCTTCCCAAGTCCTTACTGAGTGACCTGAAGTCAGAAGTGATATTGTAACACAAGGCAGTGAAGTCACAGGGATATAAATTATATATCAGGCAAGCAGTGGCTGTACTGTAGAGAGACCTGGGCATGTACAGTAACATTGCTGAGTGTGTCACCTGTCTGTAGTGGTCAGCAAACTGCTGTCCCCGGGGTGACTGCAGGAGACAGCCTGTGGATGAGTTTGTTTGGCAGCCCGCTGACCCCCAGCTCCAGTACTAATCTCTGATCAGGAACCATCTGCTCGATGCAACCCAAACGACTAAGCACTTTTCTAACTGTCAGGGATGACCTGGAGAAACTCATGGGGGAAATAAAACCATCAGCCACTGATTGGAATACTGATAGCCATCATTTGGAGTGGTGCTGCAGGAAACCAAATTATGCCTGTGTTCCCTGCCTCACTGCTCAGCAATATTGTCAATTTGAAGTTAAATCTTCTTGATCAATCCAGGCTCAATTTTGCCACCTTTTGTTGTATTGAATTATGTTTCCTAATGGGAATAGTCTCCTGTAATCCAGTGGCATGCATCACTCGATAAGAAAGTGCAGTTACAGGCTGTGGTGTTTTAAAAATAGTTTGTGTGTTTTCTTGCCTTACTTGGCTTAGGTTGTGATCTGAATTATTCTGCAAGTCCAGAGCTACTTCTTCAGAGGGAAAGGTGTGGTAGTTGCCTCTGTGCACCACAGTGAAAAGGAGCTGGAACATGGGAAATCATTGTCTATAGCAATGAGGCTTAGTTTTGACTTATCCAGCTCTTTAATTTGCCATGGAGGCAAAGCACAGGGCCTTCTGTGGTTACTCTTCTTCAAGCAGGAAACAGACTTTTTGGCTGTGACAGAGATAAACCCATGGAAGCCAAACACCTGAAACAGGGATGCTTTGTCAGTCAGCATCTGCCAGTGCACTCAATTTCCCAAACATCTGTTCAGTCGTTACCATATTAAATCTGCAGTGCCACAAGTGTCTGCACGTTAAAGCAGAGCTCTGTATTTGAAATGCCCTAATTGAGTTTTAAATGTTATTTCATTACCTAGGTCAGAGGACACAGGGAGAAATAAAGTTGTTTGTGTAAACTCAGAGCCAAATATTGCAATCTTCCCTTGGTGTTTGCTCTGGCAAAACTCTGGTTGGCTTCTGCTAGAGTTCAGAGCCAGCAAGAGAGTCTTTGATCTCATGTGAAAGGGTTGATGACAGTCTATTGACACCCCTAATGAAGGATCACAGTGGTACCAGCCAACACATCATGGTTCTCTGTACCTATAGACTGGTCTTCCTGACCCTCTCTCTGCTGCCCTGTGTCTGACACTGCTCTCACTGTGTGCAGAAGTCAAGTGTGATAGCAAATGTGGGCAGGTTAATAGGATGGTAAAGGATTTAAATTTAAAAAAAAAAAAAAAAAAAAGGCAAGGTGACAAAGATTTCTGTGCAGGAGTGAGTTTGGTCAGTGTGCCACGTCTGGGAGTTTTTCTTCCCAATGGGCAAAGCCTGTGCAGGAACAGACTTTAATGTAAGTAATATGAAAGATTCAAATACTGATACATATTTCTATGCCAAATGTGTTGCAGGTAGTGGGCAAGTGCCCTCTGGTCTTTCCTAAATCAAAGCACTCTATTTCCTACAGGTGATCCCTGGAGAGGAGTGCGTTTCTGACAATGTTCAATTTTTGGAAAGTGCAAATGGATTTTTCGTGTTAGAAAGGTCCCAGGAAGGAACTGGAGCACTGGAAAGAAAGTTTAAAAAGAAATTCCTTTACCTATGTATAATTTACTTTTCTGTCATCTGATTTTAGACATGGATCTTCAAAATGAAGTTAGTTTATGGATTTATAGGGTTGACTTTTAACCATGTCATTTTACTGTGTCTTATTTTCATTCTTTTTTGATGCAATGATTACTGATTGCATGTGAAATAGCTTCTCTTTCTGTTAAAGAGTCTCCTTGCAACTTGTGCAATCACTTGTACCTTGACGTTTATTCCAAGATGTGCTTAATGCCTATTTATACATACATATATATATATGGGTCCTCTTATCCTGAGTAGTCCTATAATTGCTGAAAAGGGCATGAACACCTGCTTAAAATGGGCTGTCTTGGGAAAAAAGCTGAAAGATGGACTCTGTTTTTCTGAATGTTTGATGGCCACTAAAAATCTGCTGTAAACTGCTTGGAAAGTGAGGGAACGCATGGAGGAGGGAAGTGTTTGACAACTGAAATGATGAGGAGAAATGCAGTGAGCTGAAGTGGGGAGATGTCTGTGGTGATTCAGGCACTGAGCTCAAGACTAAAAGGGAGTATGTGGTAGGATAAGCAACAACTAAACTAGAGCTGGCAAGAGTTTTCATGCAGGAGCCCTCAGTTTTCCAGTTCTGGTGCTGTCTGGTGGCCCCAGTCCATGATTCAGCTCCTGGATGGGACTGACCCAGCCAGCTCCCTTAGGGAGTCTCAGGCAGCTTGAGCTGGGGCTGTGCTCAGCTCCTGCCTGGGCTTGTGGCCAGGGGTGCTTGGCTGGCAGTCAGCAGTGCTTCAGCAGGGCAGATGCCTTTGTGTTTCCACAGCCCTTTGTAGCTCACAGTCAGAGCATGGTGTACCTGGCTCCAGTTTCCCTTGTGTGCAGGGGCAGGCCACTCATTCCTCCTCGGGGCTCTGTCTGGAGGCACAGCCTGGCTCTGTTCCCTCTGTTCCCAGCTCCAGTGGGCTGGGAACAGGGGGATTTCTTTGGTGTGCCCCAGCCAAGGGCTTGGAGGAGGGTGATGCCAAGTCAACACACTGGCTGCTGGTGTTGGAAGACGCAGACCCACATGTTGTGCTGTGGCAGAGCCTTCCTTCCCTGCCCTCCTCCGAGGGCACTGTGCCCGGCTTGTGTGCCGCAGTGCCGGGACCCAGCGCTGGGCAGTGAGTCTGCAGCCACAGACTGAGCAGCTGGAATTTAATCACTCCAGCTATCCTTGATTAAGCCTCTGAATGCCCCTATCTGCTGGCCAAGTTAGTGTTAGCCCAGTCCTACAGATGGTGAAACTGAGACACAAGGAGGTTAAGTAACTTGCCCAAGGCTGTGCAGTGAGTGGTGACAGATCTGGGATTAGAGCTGGCGAGTCCTTGTCTTGCGGTGGCTCCCACGGGCGGCTGGACGGTGCTGCTGAGCCCGCAGTGTGCTCATGCATGCTCCTTGCATCACAGCTATCCCAGCCAGAAAAATCTTGTCTCCCAACTCCAGGGGAAAATCTCATGTCCTCTCAGCACAACCAAATCATTGAATGTTTTAGGTTTTTTCATTTATTGATTTCGTTTTAACTGTTACCTCAGGTTTTCAGATGGTTCCCCCAATCCTCCCAGGACCATGTAGCTGGTGATTATTTTCTCATTTAGGGACTACCAGGAAAGTCCATAGGTGTGAGTAGCTTTTTATTCACTTACTGTCTGAAAGCCTTCTCTGCATCATGTCATTAGTGTGAAATCACAGGCTGGCTGGGGAGCAGTTCTTTTCATGCACCTTATGGTCAGTGAACAGGTGCTTTGCAAATGGTGGGTGGTGCATTGATATCATCATAGGAGATACTGACACAGATACTGGTCTTACACAAGAGGCTGTTATTTTTCAGAGATACTTTGTGCTGACAAGGCCTCCTCCTCCTGTTGCAGACAGTTGCGTTTTCCCCCAGTTAAATTCCCAACTCACTCGGGAGACATGGTCCTCCTCTGCCATTCCAGTGGTGCACGATGCTTTCACCAGGCCCCACATCTCTCCACAGTACTGTGAGACCCCAGAGTGTAGCAGACCCTTAACATCCTCTGCTTGGCATGGAGATCCTGGTGGTTCCCCACAGCCACCCTCCCAGTTGATAGGGATGAGCAGAGAGTCAGGACCCCTGCACGAGCTGCAAAGGGAAGTCAAGGTGCAACCTCTGTAAAGCTGCTCCAGCCACATTTTCTGCAAGTTCTCAGCAAGGTCCTGTAAGTCTCATCTAGATCAGTCTGCCCCACACTTGTTTTTGGGGCCTTGAGCAGTGCTGTTTGAGCATGGTGGGATGCAGCCCTCAAACACTGGAGAGAGGCACCATTTGGCCCTCAGGCTTCCCGTTGCAAAACAACTTGTTTGTTATAATCTCCTAAAGATTAAAAGGGCTAAAAGAAATAGAAATATTTGGTTCTGTGATTGTAGCGCCATGGGAGGATGACAAAGAGCTACCAGGCTTTCGCTGTGAACCCTGCTTCAGGTTGTTGAAATGCTTTCCTCTTCCTCTGCATGTTGTGCATCTCCACACTTCCAGCTTCCTGCCACTATGATGATAGGGAATGTCAAAAGAGAAGGATTATTCCTGCAGTATCTCTAGCCTGACTGGAAGCAGCAAGTGCCAGAAACGTTCGGCAAACGCTTGTGCTGATGAGAGTGCCAGCAGTGCTTTGCTGGCCCAGAAGGTTCAGGTGGGTTGAGTGAGCTTTGGACAAGAATCCGAGTTCCTGGGCTCTCATCTGAACCAAAGAGCCAAACTGTCTGAGATCTGCCTGCTGCTTCTTGAGACCAGATGTAAACCCATATTGTGCTTGCAGGGCTGGAGGGAGGGCTGGCATGCTTGTTTGTGCATCTTTAACAGTTAGGAGGATATTACTTCCCATTATTTAGCAATATTCTACTGTTAGAACTCAACTTTAAAAGAAATACTCCTGATTACTTATTTTCATCTACTTTGTTCTCTATTCACTTGCTCAGAGCTGAGTAAATAATTCAAGTATTTTCCTCTGAGGAATTCTGTATTAAAGATTTGACCACAAAGTCCTTACAGTGGTTCCATATTTGAAATTATTTGTACAAATAGTCTTCGATGCATCATTCTTGGGTTTGTTTTCTTTTTGCATCTCAGTTATTTCTGAATTTTGTAGTGCTGCATTTTCTGTATTATCCCATGCTTAAGTTTCCATTTCTGTGTTTGACTGTTACACAATAACCAGCACAGCATACACTGAAATTTAGAATTGAATACACTGTTGGAAATTATTTACAAGCTCAAAATCTGTTGCTGTATTCCTTGATGTTTGCTGCAAAGCCCAAATGCTTGACTGTTTGTAGAAAGTGGGAACAAAAGCTTTGTAAATACTGTTGAGCTGAATCTGAATCTTGGCTTTCAGATTCAAGAAACCTTTTTCCTCCCCACTCTATCTCACTCTAATTTCCATTGTAGTCCAGATTTACAGGGGCCTCGAGTTTATCTGTGCATCTGATTGCATTTACCCTGCTGCAGTTTGCTGTATCCACAGTCCATGAAGATGTTATGCCAACAGTGTGCAGATACCCATCGCTTTCCTGCCAGGGAGCACGACAGCATTTCAGAGCACAGAGGGGGAAGGAGAAGGTGAGGGAGGGGTGATTTTGCCCCTCAGCAGGCACAAGTGCTGCTCTGTTTCCCACCTTGAATCCACTACAGCTTCTTCCCCGTGATATTTCAGCATGCAATAACGCAACCATGTCAAGGGAACCAATAATACTTTCTGCCCCTAAAATAAATACATAAACAAATAAAAATCCCTATCTAAGAGCTTGAGATGGAAGGAAATACAATATGAAAGAGAATTAAATTCCCAGCTCAGGTATGCTTCAGGCGCTTCAGGACAAAGAAGTGCTTTGTTCTGGGTGGGACTTGAGGGAAGCAGAGGCCACCATTTGTCATCATCAACACTTGGATTGAAGTTTGGAGAGTGCAAATGTTTTCAGAAGTAAAGTGGAACCATTGCTGGTTTGGCAGAGCAATAAAAGGAATACTCAAATGTACCAATTAAAAGGTGTGAATGGCATTTTTATGGCTTTGTTCTCCTGCACTTTCAGCAATGAATGCAGCCTGTATGGTGAGCTTGCCCTGGTCTGAAATTAGTCAGTCTGATTTATATTCTTTAATTAAAGGCTTTTAACATTTAATTATATTGGGGAAGTAGCATTGGTGCTTAGGTCAGTTTATGGCACAGGAAATAATCTTATTTTTATTTTCTAGGCTGTGATTGCAAAACAGAACTTTAGAATCTCCCCGAGTGGACAAACCTCCCAAAGCATTAGGTGTGCAGAATTGTGTGTGCACTTGCACAGCTTGCACAGCAACCCAATTACTGCACTTACCTGCTTTGAATGTATAATCACATTAATTACTTGGGCAAGCTAGTTATGCATTATGCATATTTTTACAATCACTGGGTGAACTGTATGCTTGTAAATATAACTGAGCTTTTTCTAACTGTAGTATATAATGTAATGAGAAAATTATCTGTGGAGTGGTAAAGTGGTAGCTTCTATATTGCCAGGAAGGATTTCCAGCATGCAGCAATTCTAGCTGTGAACATATCTGATTAAATTACATGAGTTTAGAATGAAAGTTGAATCAGTAAAAAGTGTTTTCATCTTCTTACTGAAGGCCAGAATTTTCAAGCTGGGTGTTCAGCATTCTGTACCAATTTTTCTCTTCATCATAATCCTGCCAAATAATATAAATAAAAGATCAGGTAAAACTGATACATGCTTAACAATTAAAAAAATTAATCCAACTGATGACCCTTCAGTTGTACAGTACATGTTTAGCTTCCAGGAGATGGATGTATTCTGCAAGTCTGCTTAGCTTTTTATCTTAAATTCTTGGAAACAAACCTACCCTTCCAAACCTCTCAAAACTATCTCACAGGTTGTCTCCATTCAAGTGCCAAAAGCTGTTGAAGCAGAAAGAGGGAATGATGAGGACAGCAAAGTATCCACACTTCTGTCGCTCACTGGTACCAGGGTGGTTATCTTTCCTGTTCCTGGCACTGTCATCTTTCTTACCTTTGGTGCCATTCTTCCTTGCTTGTCTCTGTTTGCCCTCTGGATTAAGTATATGATTTGAATATTGTTGCAAGACTTTTTCATTCATTAGATGATGTCACGATTTCCAGGCCCTGCATATGCTTCATTGCTAGGTAGCACTTAGCAATGTTTGGATCCCCATCTGTTACCTCAATTTGGCACGTTGTGCCTGCACTTTAAACTCTAAAATGTTATGACACTGTTTCCTGCGTTTCTGGGTGCCAGGTGGATTGGAGCCATTCCTCGAAGGATGTGTGTGTTCAGTGTAAAGGCGTAAATAACTTGGAATGGGCACTTGTCCTTGCTGTGAGGGTGTCATTGTTCAATACCCAGCACAGCCCGAGCCAGCTACTTCCCAGAGTAATACTCCAGCTTCATGTTAATTATTTACTGATAAGATGACAACTCTTTGGACATGGTTGGCTGTGATTGTGTTTAGTTTAGTAAACTGCACATGTCTCTTACAGCAGAGGTGCTTTCCCATTACTGCACCTCCACACGTGGCAGAAGTACATGATTTTATTAACCACATAAACTTCCTGCCACATCTTTGCTTGCTTGATAATTCTCCCCACAGCTGATGTGTTGTACATGTTTTTTCTCCAGTGAGAACTGCATCCCTCATTGTCTTTGTGTCCTTTCTGCCAGCTGGTTACTTTGGGACAGTTCTCCCCTCTGTCTCCCAAGCCAGCTTTGCCATTTCATTTTCCTCTATTCTCAGTTTGTTAAAGCTTATAAACCATCTTGCTTCCTTTTTGTCCCTGGTTTGAGTGGAAGGTTGGGCCAGATGGCCTCCTGAGGTCCTTTCCAATATCAAGGGTTCAGTTGTGCTCTTCCACTTGTGCTCTTCCTGCCTCTCTTCTCACTGTATTACCTTGTGGGCACCTCAGCAGCTTTATGGAGCCATGAGCACTGGAGGGGTGAAGTCAAAAGCAAGCATTTTAATTATTTTATATAAAAATGATGAAATCCCCTCAAAAGTAACTTCACTAACCATGACCTAAATACTCTGTTCTGTCTGTATGTCTCTTAAAATTCATCAGAATTTAACTCCCTGTTGTGTTGGTATACTTGAGAATTGGGTTAAAAGAGCTTTAAACTGGAGGAAATAATAGACCAGTTTGTAGACAGTGCAAATATTTCAGTACTGACCCATTTCCAACACATTATTTTTAGTGTACGACATTTCGCATCGCTTTGCATTGAGATTTGATGTGACAGTATTAATAAACGTAAGAAGAAGAGGAGGAGGAAGAAAAAAGTATTTTTCCTTGTTTTTTTTTTTTTTTTTTTTCCCCCGGGCAAGAACTGCTTAAAATCCAAGAGTCTGAAAGAGCCCACAGATAGGGACCAGGAGAGTGGCACCCTCAGGGGTGTTGGAGTTTCCCATATCATGCCTATAAAAAGATGTGGTACAACAAGATGGTACATGTAACCAAACCTCTCAAAACCATTTTTAATGTCAGTGCCTGGGGAGCCCAATGGATTTAAGCACAAAGAACAGTGGAATAAGCAGAATCCCATTAACGGGAAGAGCAGCAGGGCTGGAAGAAGGGGTGTTGTTTTTGATAAGCTGTTAGGTGTGTGCTCTGTCTCACCTGCTTCTCCTGACAGCAGAGTGGTGACTGTGACCTGAAGGGACTGGCAATTACAAAGCCAGACCTGTCTGCTCCAAGCAGGGAGAAGCAGCAAGAAATAAGAACGAGACGTCTGCTCTTGGGCAGGGCGGTGGAATAGTGAATATGCTGTCACTGCCTGTGTCTGCAGTGGCAGGTCCTCGTCCAAAGACAGGAGCTTTATCCTTAGAAATTCAGTTCTCATGTTTTCATCTCTGCAGTGCTGGAATCTTGTAAAATGCAGGTCATGATGATGATTTTTTTTCCTATAATTTTTCTGAATTTTCTTCCTTTTAAAGGAGCTGCTGGGCAGAGTTTAATGATAGTGAAAATAAGATTGAGTGATTATGGGTGAGAGCTGGGGAAGGCCAACAGGGCAGATACCGCTGTGGGAGTCTGTTATAGATCACCCAAGCAGGATGAAGAGGTAGATAAAATAATCTATAAATAGCTGGCAGAAGTCTCACAATTTCCAGCCCTTTTTCTCCTGGGGGACTTCAACTTACCAGGTGTTTGCTGGAAGTACCACATAGAAGAGAAAGAGTGGAGCTGGTCTTTTCTCCCAAGAAACAAGTATTTGCTGTCCCTTTTACTTCCAAAGGAACTAGAATCTGAATGATGTTTATGCCCTGCATTCCAGGTCATGACTGAAATACAGTTTAGAAAAATTGGAGTGATATGTCTTTTTCAGTGTTTGATCTTCTGCATTTTTTCCAGCGTTTGCACTCTGTGGATGTTCACTCTGCAGAAAAAAGTAACAGGGCCCAGAAACTTGACTTTAAAAGAATTCTGCTTATAATAAGTGTTTGGTTTGTAGTTGTTGCCCAATTAACCTTGTTGGGCTTTCTGCCCAACGGTAGCTGTCACCAAAACCAGAGAATGAATGCTTGATTGAATTGAAGAACTTATGATTTGGGCAACAATTGAATTGCTGTCATCCTGTCCTGTTGTATCTAAACGGTAATTACTTTCCTCACGTAACTCTGTGAGTAGGAAATGCTCTGTGTTTATAAAGCAGAGCTAAAAAGTGGGCACACACCTGATAGGAGAAAACCATGTTACAGTTTACAGGAAACAAACTTTTTCTAGACAGTTAGAAAGAAGGGACTTCAGCACTGAGATAATGGAAATTACTAGCTGAGCAAATTAATATTATTAACTAGAGAAGAGGCCAGTATATGCAGTGTTTTAACATCTTTTTAATTTGACTGTGAAATACCAGTTTCTGTGTTCCTAAATTCTAACTTTCCGTAAGCAGTTGTTTAAGTCAAAGAAATGTGTTACTCATAGTCATCCAAAGCAAATTCCTGCTGTTTCAGAGGGGAACTTTTCCATTTACTCTTGACTGTTCAGTTGTTTTCTCTAACCTGACCAGTCATGTGCATGTGGGGAAGAGGGCTCAGACAAGAATGTACAGGAGATTTGAAGTTGTCCAGGAATGTGAGCAGCTTGAAAGATGACTTGCCTTGCCCTTAACACATTCCGTTTGAGCAAACCAGAGCTACTTTCTGAATGACACAACTTCAGAATCTAAAAAATATATTACAGGAGAAGACATTTTGGGGGTCCCTGGCTGAGTGTATAGCAGAGAAAGTTTTAAAATTCAGCATCCATTGAAAATAATTTTTTATTTATAATTTATTTTTTTTAAAATGAGGCCTCTGAAAATACAGACAATAAATACAAGCCATATTGAGATGGCTGTATTTGTTAATGGTGTTTTTTTGTGTAACTGCTTTTGACTTCCCTGTGACCTGCCGTTTTCAGTACTGCTTTTGTCTAGAGGCAACAGTGATAGCGAAGCAGTTCTGTTTCTGTCTCGTGTATGTGCTGTGTATTTAGAAACCACTGAGCCAGATTTAATCCTGCTGTAAATTCCTAAAAGTTAAATTGCACAATATGAGAAGACTGAGGTTGAGAATTGTGACTAAGTGAGATGAGCACATGCTGGTTTCTTGCCAGGAAAAGAATGAGATGCCAGGCTGGGATAGGCTCATCCCATAGCTGGGCATGACATGCAGCCATGGACATTGTGTTCCAGAAGAAGCACTTAGAAGCAGAGATGTGAAGCTCTGTAATAGATGGACATTTATAACCCCTGTTGTGTCCTGGATGAAGTGCTATCCATATTGCTGTCATTGCTGCTGCTTCTCTGCCACCTCCCTATCCCCATCTTTATAAAGCTCTGTAGAACTTGCCTCTTCAAGAAGCACCCAGGCAGACACAGATTCACAATCCAAAGTGCTTGTGTCTATGTTTCACAACCTGCTTCTAAATGTATTGCAACTCATGGCTTATTCCAAGAGGGTTTTTTCTTGTGGATTGCTTTTCTGCAGTGCATAGGCAAATAAATTGCCCAATGCCCAGAAAAGTGCTGTGAGCACAAGCACGTAATTAGTTTCAGGTAAAGGATCCATTAAAGCAAGTCAGTGAGTTCCTTAAGAGCCACGTGCCTGATCCGCAGGATCCTGAGCTGCTGTAGCATCCTGCTGTATCCACCCTGCATCTGGGAGAGGAACTAGCTGCAAAAACGGTGTGTGAGCTCTCCTAAGGGCTGTGGGCAATGAAAACACTGCTGAAAAGGGATGTCTGAAGTGATAGAACATCTCAGGGACTGCAAGTGGTTTCAAGCACTCTCTCCCTTACTTAGATCAGGTTAAATTCACTTTCTACCTTTAAATAAGTAGGAACTGAGTTTTAATTGTGGCTGCCTACGGGTCAGCTGCAGCTGGGACTTGTGATTGATTGGGTCCTCCAGAGCAAGCCCAAATGAACACAGGATAGTCAGCAGGAGGAAACCCAGGCCAATTAGTTCCCAGTGCTCTTGGCAATGCTATGGGAAATCCATTTTTTTATCAGTAAGGCTGCAGCTTGCATCAGCACTCTCCATTCCTCATAAGCAGATCATTGACTTATAAATTCTTCTGGTATCTTTGGGATGTTTTTATCCTCTAGCCTATTGCATGTACTAAATTCGAGGGGACATATCACTAGCTGTAACAGTGGCAAGGCTAATATTTTCTTTCAGAATATTGTGTTATATGTCAGCTGAAACAGCAAATGCATTTTTGCGGTGTGTTTTGCTGTCACAGAATTGCATATAAGAAACAATACATGCTCTCCTCAGCAGCCTGTGTTTCTCCCTCTGATTTAATGGGGTAAATGATCAAGGTTTCTAAAACTGTGCTGAAAACTGTTATGGATTGCTACTCATTGAAAAAGCAGTAAAGCTTAGTAAATCAAGGCAATTGATTAAGCATCCATCCTAAATTATAACAGAGAAGGTCTTCATGCAGTGTCACTGGTAACATGTTTATGAGATTGAGTGTTCATTGCTGCTTCCTTCAGTCGAAATACATAAGGCTGTGTAAGGATTCACTGCTGGAGATTGCCCTACCAAACACAGGGCAAGAGTCCAGCTAATGGCTGGGACTGGTGTGGGCCAGAACTGACTGTTGAACTTCTGGCACATCACCCCATGTAATTAATTGTACGTTTGATGTTCTGTCTCTGCTGGGAAGTTGGCCTCATTCTGCATCTCTTTTCCAGCAGTCAGTCATGCAAGGAATACAAGGTAACCCATCACCACTCGCAGCACAGCTGAAGAACATCATGTCTCCAGCAGAAATTTCACTGTCCTGCATAACCCTTCTGGTCTTCACTCAGAATGACTTTGTTTATTCAATACNAAAAAAAAAAAAAAGCCCTGTTTGCGTTGTCTTTGTGAAAATTTTGCCCAAAAAAATTGGCTAAAAGAGGGAGCAAGGGAAAGCAAATTGATAATTATGTTTGTAAAGTAGGAAAAATATGAGGCTTGATGGAACAGGAAGATTAGAACCTTCTTGGTCAGAAGTTGTAGAGCAGAGCAAATAATAATGTGAAAATCATTTCAGCACATGACCATGTCTCTCAATAAATTCCCAGAGCCCATGGATAGTGCATGTGCACCATTACACACCAGCATTCCTGTGCCAGTACACTGGAGTTAGTCCTGTATGAGTGGCTAATAGGTAAATTAGCAATGAGAAGTGTATTTAATGTTTAGTCATAGAATGTGCTTAATGAATGTGTCTTTGATGTGCTTCCCAAGAAAGCTGAGACGTAGAGGCCAGCACACTGATGCACCTTTGGTCAAGCATGTTGTAAAAGCTAGACAAATAACAGGAAAAGCTCTATCCCTTTCCACATCTGCATGTTCATGTGCATAGGTTGTTATTTTTCTGACAGCCCCATCATTTATTATCTGTGCCACACTTTTTGACTGTAAAGTATTGCTATTTCCTCATGATCAACCAATTGTTCTGTAAGGGCTGTCTTTCATCAAGTACATGTACACTGTCAAACACAGGAGGTCTGATCCGGGCTGGGAGCCAGTCATGGTGCTGCCAGCAGTAAGATACACAGTAAGATTTATTCTTTAAATGAAAAGAAATTAATCCATCAACATTTTAAGAGAAACAAATGCACCTTCTTGCATCATCAAGGGACATTCATATTTTCAATAGCGATAGATGGGCATTTGAAGTAAAAAGGTATTTTATCCTTATTATCAGTCCCTGTCAGTGGGAGCTAAATGTCATTTACTGTGAGTTGGATTAAAGCAAGGACAAGCACAAAGAGGTTGAGGCTTTCTGTAGATTGGACATGTTCGCATTCACAGATCCTTTAAACCAAGTGCTTATTGCTTGAACCTTTTCCAGATGTTCTGCAGTGTGATGATTTGCCTCAGGTTACTCAAATTGCTCTTTTAACACCAGAAGTGATGGTAGTGAGTGCTCGTTTTCCTACATCCCTGGTGGGGGTTCAGAGCCAGAGGATATCTGCCCTGTTTGTCGCAGGAGTATTTGGATTTGGATGAAGACAACTGTGGAGTTTCAGCCCTTCCCCATTACTTTTCATCCCATGGTGATGAATCTAAGACTTCAGATTATCCGGATAGACCTTGGGAGTTAAATTCAAGTAGACTGTATGTATTAAGTATGCAGCTGTTCTATGACTAATTTATGCCTTAATACTTTGCTTTTATCAGAAGTGGTGGTGTGAAAACAGTGAGTAAGATGTTAACAAGAGACTCTGTCTTGTTTTCCAAATCTCCTGGTAATGTCTCAATTCAGGCGGTTTAATTTGGGTGGTTTTCCTCCACAGTACAAAGACAAGGCAGAGGAGGAAGGGCAGATTTGTGTCCTCTGGCTGTGAAAAAAATTTTTCTCAAAAGAGAGTTATGTGGGAGCAGGATGAATCTTAGCTCCTGCTTAAGAGCTGGTTTGGGTCAAGTAGTGAGCAGGTTTGTACCAGCTCTCTACGCACTGGTGGATATTTTATCTCAGTGCTTTTTAGAAGTGGCTGGTTGACATTTGGCACCAGAGATGATATGTTTTTGTTTATCCAGATGTCTTGGATATATTCATGGCCAGGATGTCTTCCCTGGGGTGTTTGTGCTGCTGAATAGCTACAGATACAGAACCTAATTGCTGTGTTTTCTCTGGCAAAACCCACACCTTGGATAACCCTTTAACAGTGCTGGGGCTTGGAAATGAGAAGTATAATCCACATTCTCAGGTAACCAGATAAAATCAGAGGCAGAGGAGCTGCTACAGGAAAGGGCAGGCAGAGTGTGATGAGAAACTGGAGGTCTTTTGGAGGGGAGATGGCCCTGTGATAAATCCCGTGGTGCTCATTGTGGTGGGGCTGGGGGTCAGCAGTGCAGATCACACGGTGGGGGCACACGGTGTTTTTCTTGCTTCTTGCTTTCATAGCCTTTTCATTGAGAATGGAATAATACTTAGGTACTTCAGCTAGGCATTGCCACTGTTTTTTCTTAGCTGGATTTAAACAAATTTATAGCACCTAAAAGCTTCAAATTGGTGAGGCAATCTCCATGCAAGTGTAGCTCAGCTCTGTGTCCCCATCCTAATGTCTCTGAAACGGAAGCATAATGCTTATTTTCCATGTGCTCGTCTGCCTCCCTCATAAGCAAACCCCTTGCATCTGAGTTGTTCCAAGTCCACCAGTGCCAAAATGTATTTTTGTGAAATAAAATGGCTAATTAGATCACATAAACTTTCAGAATGTAAAAAATGAAACTGTAAAACAAGCAGCTGTGCACTTGAGGTTCATCCAACCCCTTCTGCACAAGTTGCATTTTGATCAGCCTGAAGACTGGAAGTTCATGTTGTTCCCCCTTTCTGTGATGCAGCCTCAATGATGTTCTTGAAGAACTGCCTTCTTGAAAAAAATGGAGCATTTAACTCTTGGGCAGAAGCCCAGTTGTGGGAGTTTGTCTGTAGCACCATCTTGCAAACATCAATACAAATCACCTCTCTGCTATGAGGGATCATGTGCCTTTAAAAATTTGTGTCTCTAAAGAAACAACCTACACAAAAGGAGAATTCAGAGCTTAATCTCCTTAAACTGGAAAGGAAGAATGCTGCCACCTTTCTCTGGGCAAGTTTCTTATTGAGAACTGATTTGAAAGAAAGAAAAGGAGTGTCTTTCATTGATGAGGATTTAAGCTGTGTATTCCTTACTGCTGTACTCTGGCATATACTAAATACCTCTTTGCCTGGCAAACAATGAGCAATTCACCATTATCCCTGCATTCCCACTAATGCCTTGACCTCCAAAATTACCTGCATTCTCTGAAGTCAAATGGGCTGAAGGAGATGTCTCTGTGTTGCAGGGACTGTGGGTTATAGCTGGTGTTACGTGTTCTGTTGGTTCAGGCTGTTGAGCTAGGAGGCATTTCATGAATAGGTGTGCTGGCAGGACAGTTATAGCTGAGCCAACTGGCCCAGGCTTAGACACAGCCGGGCAGCAGCGTGGAGCTTGGCTGTACCCAACAGCAAGCCTTCCCACCTCAAACGCACTGCAAGTGTCTTCAAATGCAAAGAGGCTCAGTATTTAAGAGGGGCAGGTCCTGCCTGACCAACCTGATCACCTTTTATGACCAGGTGACCTGCTTGATGATCTCAGAGGTCTTTTCTAACGGAGTTGATTCTGTGATTCATGTGCTTCCCAAGCCCAGCATTTCTCTTTTCTTTTCTAGAGGTTTATGTACTTGCTGAAAAAATGATTTCTCAGTTTGCATCATCAATATTTGCATTTGTTTGTAAAAGTATTAGAAAAAATAAAAAAAGGAATATTAGCGCACACAAGCAGTTAGTGTACTGAGAGAGGAAAAATAACTTGAAAGATACAGTTATTAGTGTCAGGATTTTATTTTCTTTTTTTAAACAACTTAGCTTCTGAAATTATGAGGAGATGGCAGCAATAATTAGAGAATTCTTAGATTCACAGTGCAATCAACAAGTCATTTGTGTAGTTTTCCCTACCATTTTGAACAGTTTTAGAAAGACAGAAAATCATGTGTTTATAGAGATACATGTATAATATTATGCATTTGTGTTTAATGTCTTCTAATCTCCATACTTTATAGAAAAATAACACAAGTTTTTCTGAACTGTTTTCTTCTTTTGAAGCTGTGGATTTTTGCATCTGACGCAGAACATCCCCCTGCGTTTTGCAGCTGTTATTCTTTACCATGTATTTATTTCCATTCACTGACGATGTAGTACTCCAAGACCTGTGCATGTCAACTCCTCCTGAAAACACTCAAGGCTCAGAAGTCCTATTGAAATCAATATGAGAATAGAGAACAAATACTTGCCAATTTGAGCTCTGGGTGCTTACAAATGCAGCTGTAATGTGGAAAAGATTAGAAAAGCTCAAACATTTCTGCTATTATAGTTCTGCAGAAATGTGCCATAATGTAGGAATAAAATCTATACCTCAGCTTAACTGCCTCCGATAGGTAATTAATATTATCATCATCATTTTATGGGTGGAAATAAAATGGCAGTAGAGGAACTGTAGTTTCCCTGTGGCAAAAAGGTACATTGAGAGACAATGCTGAAATTCAGGTTGGCTTGATCTCTGCTCCTCTCTGCTGAGGTCTCCAGAGCTGATGCTGAAGCAGATGCTGTACTTAATTTTCATGTTCTCTTTCACTTGAGTGAGGAGCACAGTTCCTTCTCAGCTTTCTGCCTCGTTAGTGAGAAGTGAGAGATATGTCCACCGGGCAGTTCAAGCCGTTGAAAATTTGAACTGCCGTTTTTCTCTTCCTGGACTTCACAAGCAACCTCTGTGTCTTTCTGTTCGTTTGAAAGTGTTTTAACCTAAAGTGTGTGGAAATTTCAGACTTGGGGGGGGGAATGCAGTTTGAGTTACTGTCACATATTTGGAAATGTGAAGTTTTCTCCAGAAATTACAATCTTTCCCAAACATTTAATTTCAATTAAAAGGAGAAGAACGTGCTGTATTAGTGCAATTCCCATCGTGGCTGCCCCATCAGCACAGGTGTGGCCACATGAGTTGAGCATCCCAGGGCTCTGCAATTCCTCATGGTTGATCCTGGGAATCTCTCTAGCAGTAGTCACTGGGAATAGTGGCATCAGTGCTCCTGACCCTGCTGGTTGTTCCCTTGGTGTCTGCCCAGCCCAGTGGAGCCCTCAGAGCAGATTCTGTCTGACAGACACACGCTGCAGAAATAAATGTAAGGGCCGGATTGTCTGATGGCAGAACAGAAAATTGCTGTCCCGGTAAGAACACAGTCCTTCCCCATCCTTAATGCCTGGAGGGATGCTGCTGTCGGAACAGCAGGTGAGAAAAAACTAGAGGGAAATATCAAACTCTTGTTGAAAAAATAAGGGCAAGAGACAGAAGTTGGTTTGCCATTGATTTCACACTGAGCAGACTCAAATAGAATGCATTTCTCAGTATGTTAGGACTAATAAGAGCATTTAGTTATTTATACAGAAGAACTGAAAGTGGTTCACAAAGAAGAATAAACATTAAATTACCATAATTCTTCCTTCTTTCTTTAAAATAAAATGCGTAAAGGAGCTCTGAGAGCCCAGGAGAAAACACCAAGAAAATTTTTAGTATAAATGAGAGCAAGGGATTTTTTTTCTCAAGCAAAGATTTCAGAGGAAATACTATTTAATATTTAAGTTTTGGAAGGCAAATGAATTCCTTTGTTGTGGTCAATTCAGCATACAAATAGCAGTCAGCTTTTCCTGTGAAAATGTCCACTCTGAGTTATATTGGGGGTTTTGTTTTGGAGTACAGTGCTGTAGGACCGGAGTGCGATGGGAGTTTTGTCTAAGGTGGGACTCTAATGATGGAGTTTGTCTTCAGCCTGAGAATGGTTGAATTTCACACAGTATTCCAACATTTCTTTCAGCCTTAGCCTTCACTTCTGTTAATAACCCAGTGAAAGGGAACCTGCAGACGCTGTTTTCTTCTTCCTGTCAGAGATGTACTTGTTCATGTGTCCAGTTCACGTGGATCCGAAGAAAGGCTTCCCTGAATGTTAAAGACAGCAGGATGGAACTTTAGGTTATAGTGAGTGATAGAAGAGAGCAAGGAATAGAGATTATTGGTGATGGGTTGGAGAGTTCTCTAATGAGCACTTTGGTGGAAGGGATGCTTTGAAGCCAGAAGTGGAGGAGTACAGTCCACATTAACTTATGCAACCTGGTGCTGTTCAAGAGGACACAAACAGACAGATGAGTCTACTTTGAAAGGTAGCCAAGATCTCTCCTTTTTTCAAGTAATCCCTTGATGTGTTGGAGAAGAGGAGACAAGGGAATGTAATGTGTTTTAGTTCAGTGAATGTTGTGCAGGAAGAACAGGCAGTGGCCTGATTTGACTTAAATATGCACAAATGTTCCCCATTTCCCCAATAAGCATTAGCCCAACCATGAGACAATATGTTGAGGGTGTGAAAATATATTGTATGAATGCAGGTTAAGTAAGTAGCATATTGTATTATTATTTTTGCTTGTACAGCTCCTAGCACAATGAGTTGGCCTCATTAGTAATATTGCAGTAGAAATGAAAAAGCATATTAATGAAAGAATTTAAAGTAGAAAGAATGAAGAAACAACAAACTTGCAGAATGTTAAATTACCCTCTTTTTTCATTATATTTTTAAAATGCATGATAAGGTGAATGCATTTGAGTCTTTTAATCATAAAGCATTGTCAAGACAACCAGGGCAAGGTGTGTCTTTGAGCGCCTTTAATTGGGGAGGGAGGGCAAATCAAGAAACAGTCTCCTTCAGGAGTACAGACAATAGTACTAGCAGAATAGTTAAAAATATTTTAAATTGATTTTTTTTCACTGTTTAAGAGACATTAGACAGGCTTCTTCAGCACTGTGCAGGCTTGAAGAGAATGAGAATAACAGGAACTCATTTAAATTCCGAATGCATCCCTGTCTGTGTAACCAGCTTGTTGTTGTACTCTGCAGAATTGTTCGATGTGGATTAATATTGTTGACTAAATTTACAGAGTGCAGGGAGGGGAAGATTGAACTTTGCTGGGGTCTGGATTTTCTCTTGTTTCTTGAAAGGAGGGCAATAGATGTAGATTATTTGTGCATAGAAGGAAAAATTAAAAAACAAAATCACTGACTATTTGCTAAGGGCAGAGAGAGGGCACAATTTACTTGAAGTGATAGCTCCACATTTAGCTACTGGAGGAGCAATGCTTGGGAAAAACCACATGGTGCTCAAAGCTCTCTTCTCCTATTAAAATAAATCTGTCCGTGCTCAGCAGTCAAGATGGAACATTAATTAATGCAATGCTGAAATCACTAGGAACAAAACTGAAATTAATCCCTTAAATATGCTATTTTTATTCCAAGACTTCAGCTTCTCTTCCCAACTTGGATGTACATGTTTCTTTGCAAAAGTAGAGCAAACGTATAAATGTTGACAGGTCGAAGACCTCGCCGTAATCCTCTGTCTCTCCAGGGGACAGGAGAGCAATGAGCCTCTGTTGCTTTCCAAATGAGCCTTCAGAAAGAGCTGTTTCACCAGTGCTGGTGATGGAGGACCTGCTGATGGCAGCAGCTCCAGCTGGGTTTGGGGATGAGTTGGGCAACTTGTCCAAACTTGGCGAGTCAGATAGCGTGGTGAGCCAGAGCGGTGCAGTGTTACACCAAAGTGATGGACCCAGCTGATTCCAAAGTAAACAGAGTACAAAGTGTGGGTGGGACTTGAGGAACGCTAGGCATATCTGCTAATTATTTTAATTTCTTATTGCTCACTGGAGCCAGATCAATTAAGAAGAGAAGGTGATAGTAATTACTGTCTGAGATGTAGACTATCTAATTCCTTCTGGGTTGCAAGGAAGGGGGGGATAGACAGTGGAACCAAAGGCACCCCAAAGGAAAAGCTTTTGTGGAGTGTCTAATTAGTCTGTGGAGCTCACTGACACACAGCATTGCTGGGAAGTTTCCAAAAGCTGTTTGGCCAGAGCAGTTGCGACAGGGAAGATTAGCAAACAGAAGCAGGTGAATTGCTGGAACCTGGTGCCCTGCTGGGACATCTCTTGGAGCTGCCTTCTCCAGGGCCCGTGCTGAGACAGCAGAGCTGTCCACAGCTGAGCATTCATGGGGATTCTGGCCCAGGGGGGTTCCTGGGAAGGTGGCAGGAGCTGAGCTGGCACTGCAGCTTTACTCCATGGAGTTTCTAATACAGTTTCTCCCCAGCTGCCTGTTTTTTTCTGGAATTTGTTGGAAAAATAAGTTAAGATCTCTGTCTTTCTGGCAAGGTCAGCTGAAGTGGGCTCGAAGCTTCTGGAGGGGAGGACAGAGATGCAGAGATTCTTCAATATTGGTTCTTTGAAATGAGGCTAAAGCACCAAAGAGCCCCATCTCAGGGAAAGCCATGATCTCCTGGGCTGGTAAATATGCAAATTTTACTTAGTGGTTATGAAGACAGTTGTGAGATTATTCCATCACTGGCAACAGCCAACTGTTTTAAACTTTGCTCCAAATTAGATATTTTGAAAGAGTGTCACAGACATGATAATAAGGGAGATAACTGTAGTGCCCTGATCCTGTATGACGATTTCTGTTGCTCCTTATTATTCCTGGTAATTCACTGTAAATCAATATTTTTGTAATTCAGAATCAAATATTCCCTGTGTATCAAAAGGAGGGAGAAGATATGCGACAATGATGTTTATACAGGCTATAAAACCAGTGCTCTGTCTCTCCCACAGAAAAGCCTTCCATAAAATAAAAATCCCCAAATACAGTTTTTAGCTTTCAACTTCTTTTATTTACTTTTGAAGGTTCTTCCCATCTCTTCATTTCTGCAGTTTCAATATTACTTTTATCTGTTAACTCCAGCTCTCGTGCTTTGTGATGTGCTAGTTGGAGTGAGAAATAATTTGTTTTAAAAAGAAAAGAAAAGCAATGTAAATGTGTCATCTCCAGCTTGTCTCAGAGCTGATCTGTAGCATGGAAACCATGAGAACTTGACAATTACTTTGGGTTTTGGTGCTTCCCATGTCAAATCTGATTCTTTCTCATTCTCTCCTCAACTCAGCTGTTCCCACAACTTTTTCTCCCCCTACAGTGGAGCTCAGGCTTTGCCCGTTGGTTCCACAGCCTCTTCCAGTTGTTGCTGCTGAGGTTTCGGTTACAGAGGGGTCTGGGAAAGCCCTGGGGCCGTGCAGTGTTTCTTTAGCACCCTTATTTTAAGGGTTATTCCAACACCCAAAGTTACCTTTTGACTTGCTGATGGACCAGCTCTCCATGAATGTGAGGCAAGTCCCTGTCGATCAGTGGCCAAGGCTGTCCCTGGTATTATTTTTGTGGGTGATGGCAGCAGTTCCTCAATAACTGTGGCAGTGCCTCTTCCTGAGCTCGCTATTCAGCAGCCTTTTTTCATGTACTCTCTTTCTTGTATTTCACAGTTGCTTCCAACAAAAAACTTTCTCTGTTATCTTTCTTGCCAAAATGAATTCTGTTCTGTTGCCATTTCCATGTGTGGAGCCATGAAGGAAGGACAGACTTTTCAACTCCTGCACTGTCTTGGAAGGAGAGGAGACCAGGCTAATGGTCATTTAATGAGCTCTTCCCAGCAGATGCTAATGTGCCCAGGAATAACATGGCACAAACACAACTTTAATGAATGAAGAATGTGGAGCAGGCTTTATTATAATTTTCAATTTGCTTTTGAGTGGAGCAAGCTGCATGAATACCCAAAGACATTTCTCTCTATTTGTCAACAGATGAATGCCCTCTGAATTGTTAAGGGCAACATTTTGTGAGCACAGAGATGTTAGCCCCAGGCGTCTTGGCTAAATTGCAGTTTGGGTAATTCTGTTTCACCTGCCTGAATTCCCCCTGTAGTTTCTGTTGGATGCAGAGCTCTTGCCTGCTTCTGCCCTGCACTGCTGTGCAGTCATACCATCCGCTATTAAACAGCTGCTGCCCATAAGTAGCTGAAACATTTTGGGATCCTCTGGGATGAATAGCTCTGTATAAATATAAAATGATACCATTATAATGTTTGAAGTAAGATTTAATATAAACAAACGATTGTTTCAGTAGATGGTGCTCAGCTGAGTTACAGCAGCTCAGGGGCTCTGGGGAAGCAGCAGAGTAGCAGCAGTCCTCCCCACATAGTGCTCTGTGTAGGAGTTTTTTCAAGGAAGGGAGTAAGGAGATAAAGCTTTTTCCCCCTTCCAGCTGATGAAGAGAATTATACCTCCGAGGTACTGGAAGTGAGTGAGCCAGCTGCTGCTTCTGAAAGCAGTACCCACGGACTTGGGCAGTCTCAGACTTGTACAAACCCATCTCTTTCCTGTCACGAGGAGGGGAGTTGGTAAAGGGACATATTTTCTGTACCCATGGAGAGGTTCATTACCACCTTCTCAGTTTACAAGAGGATAGAAAGGTGTGGCCATGAGAAAGCATAGCTGGTTAACAGTCTCTATCTATACCGAGTTATGTAGTGCAATTTTCAGGGTGTGCTGTAACTGCTGAGCAGGAGCCCTTTCCCTGGGTGCTCTCGTAGGTCAGTTCTGTGGCTGCTGTTGAGTTATCACACAGTGCTGTAGCGGTAATGACCTGGTGGTTCAGCTTCCAGACACCAGCTTCTCTTATTTCTTGAAATACATCTTCCCACAAAAGTTCAAAATGTCACTCACTTTACACTAATGAGAGGAAATTGTGTTGTAATCTCTGGACAGGGATTTGCTTAATACGTACAGCCAGTCGGGCTGGACAGCTCCCAAGCTTTGCAAACTAAACATACTATTCAATAAATATCCATTTTGCTCACAGCATACTTGGTTTAATACAGTAGGTGCCATTAAAAATGTGCCATTTACTGACAGAATCATTAATATTTTTAATGGTATTTTTGATAATTCCACAGTCCAAGCGCTAGTAAGCATGCAAATTCCATCAATAATGGCAAAGTTATTAAGGCACTGAGCTGTGCATCAAATAAGTAGGTCATTTCTAGGTACTACAGGGGAAAGAGAAAGTGCTAATATTCAGCCAGAGCAGTGGAGATGGAGGAAGCTGTTCTGCAGTGGCACAGCCACATATGCCCTCTGCCCCAGGGATGTGAACTGCTGGAGTCAAACCTCCTGCACCTTCTGTCTGTAGAACAGATGCACCGTGATCCTGGAGGTCCTGGCTGTATCTGGGACTGTGGACTCATTACCCAGAGGATTGGAGAGGATCCCTTGCAAGAATGTTGCCTGTGCAGCTTCACTAAAACATTTTTATTGAATAAATGCAGTATTTAAAAGATTACCCTCTGTGTTTCCGATGGAAACCTCTACTTCAAACAGCTCCTTTTTTGTTGCTTACAGGAACTCCAGGAGAATTGCTAGATTTACCATCTCATTATCGCCTTGGTGGGGATGCTTCTTTTCTATTAGTGTTTTCATGTTGCCTGACTGAAAAATGAAAAATAAGTATAAAGAGACCTCTGAACAAAAGAAACCATGAGATGGATCCTCAGCTCAAGTCTAGTATTTAACTGTGATTGTAATCAGTGGAGCTGTGTTGACTGACATCACCAATGAATCTGGGCAGGACTCTGGGTGGCTGCTGGGGCTTATCATTGACTCTCTGAAAAGCTTCTGCTTCTGAATGTCTCTGATTTTTAGCATTAAGTGCTCTGCAAGGTGCACACTGCTTCCTGATGTGTCATCTTCTGAATCACTGAGAAACCTCTCTAATAATACGGAGTTATTGTCCAACAGAAGTAAGTTCAGAGCAAAATATTGCAGGTTTAATGGCATCAAATCCACCTTTCTTATGAAGCTCCTGTCACACAGTCCATGTCCCATTTATCAGCGGGGAGGGGTTGAATTCCTTAGTATTGGTCTCCAAATGAGGTGACAAAACCAGAACCCAGTTCTTCCTCTGCTGTTCTCTGTGCAGTCAGTGCAGACAGAGATGCTCCTTCTGTGAGTGACTCACCAACTTCCAGGTGAGCCTGTCTTTGCCCATTACAGAGGAGCACAGACATGTCTACAGCAGATGAAATGCTCCCAGAGGGCATTACAGCATTTCCATCAGTGGCTTCTTGCTTTGTCTCTATCCACCAGCACGACTTCTGCTGGTGCTGATGCTTTTAAGAATCCTGAATGCTTTATATACTGGGGTTTCATTGTGATTTGTCACTGGGAGGTCACAGTCTTTTTCATCTAATTATTTTCTACTGATAATTACTACTATTATTTTATGCTTACTGTTTTATGATGCCACATAGGGACAGAGTCCTACTGTGCTAAGCACAATGCAAACCATAATAAGGAAATGGTGCCTACATGAAAAATTTACCAGTGTAGTATGAGCTATGATCCATCACTGGATAGGCACAAAGATGAGTGGTGATAATTAAATATGATGGGCAAGATGCAGCCTCCAACTCCCCATCCTGAAACAAGAGCAAGCGTTTACACCCACAATTATCATGACGGTGCAGCAGCAAGCCCTGAAACAGTATTTACCATTTCAACCAAAATGAGACTGTAGTTGTCCATTTAATTCAAGGAAGTAAAAAGCTTTGATGTGAAAAATGAAAGAGAAAGGTTGTTTAGGGTTCAAGTAAGAATTGGTTGATTTTCTTTTGACCAATCAATAGTTAAGTAAGGGAGTGTATATCAGATTTATCTGTAGCAATGGGCTCGAAGTCATCTTCTACATGGTATATTGTTCATACAGGAAAATGGATCTTGGTAAATGCAGTGAGTTAGCCAATGCAAAGGTGAGATTGGTGAGCTATCAAAAACATGATGAAAAAAAAAGAAGTGCTTATTAGCCTGTTTGTCAGAGATTTCCATAAAATGTAATTCTGGCTGCAGTTCACCACCTTACCCAAGCAACACATTTAATTTCTCGTCAGGAAGTGCAGTTTATTTATAAACCAGGAACAGGTTGGTAGGGCGTTCCTTAATCTTGCTTTGGAACTGGTGATGGTAAATTTACCAAGTGTCTTGAATTGAATCAACATTTTATAGGAGTTACAACTGTCATTTTTATAGTGAATAAAGAACTCAGAGAATGAGGGGGAAAATACCAGGTAATTAGTTGTTGAAATCACCAGCAATGTTTTGCAGACTGAAGGCAACGCAGTGATTTACGAAAGCATGGGGCTGTAAATATTTTGATGTATATATGTGTATGTCTATACAGCTGTAGATTTGTTCCTCTTCAAGTAATGCTGCCTTCTCCTCCTCTTTCCATCACTTCAAAGTATCATGAATGCATCCAAGATCTGTCCTCACACAGGGTTAGTCCCATCACTTACTGAGTATGGGGCTGTGATTCTCCCCTGTTGCAGCCCCTCACCATTCCCCCAGCTTTATTCTCCTTCTATAGAGCTCATGTCTCTGCCCTCTGATGCACCTCATGCTGCAGGAGGTGCCAGGCATGTGACAGTCACCAGGTCTTTCATCTTTGGTGTGACACGAATGAAATGGAGGGAGAAATAGGGAAGCTTTTCAAACAGAGAGAGCAGCCGCTGACTCATTGTCTTCTCTGGCCGTGAGCGGGGCCTTCCTGAGAATTCCTGTGGACTTCAGGAGATCCAGCGCTGCCTTTAATCTGGCTGTTTGATTACAGTTCCTGAGGCAAGCCTTTTAACTCCCCTTTCCTGCAAACAGAACTTTTCTTGGCCTTTCCCTGCAGTGTTTCTTTGAGCAGTGTCTTTGCATTCCCTGCTATCAGAGCAGGCTGCTTTAAAGAGCCGGAAACCTCATCCTCAAGTTAAAAGGGAATTTCGGATCATTTTACTGGCACCAAAATTTGGCAGTTTCATGGGCCAGGGCAACAAAAGGAATTGATTTGTGTAGTCAATAGGTCATCTATCCCTTGTTGGGCAAGGAAGCCTTCATAGACAGAGCAGTTCTGGGGAGCTCCAGCCTGACATGCCCCTGTCCAGGTTAGGGCACACAAAACAGGTGCACTGAGACACAATCACTGTGCTGAGCTCAGCAGGCTGTGTCAGGGGCCCAAGGTCCTCGCAGCTTTTTGCTCTAATGCCACCTTCAAACAAAGATCCACATTTTGGCCTCCTCGCAGGGCTGTCAGTGGATCCTCAGCTTGCCACTAACAGGGCTGCTGTTCCTCTTGAGAGGTTCAGCCTACCTTCACCTCCTGGCTGGAGTAATTCTTCACACAGTTTCTTTCCCAAACCCAACTTGCTCTGAGTTGTCCCCCTTATTTCCAAATGGTGGTATTTCATCACGTGTGGCATCAGGGAGAGGGGTTTAGGTGAGGAATTTGTTGGTGGATATTGTGTAGAGCTGCTGAAATATGCTTAAAGGGATGTTTGCCTTCTGGCTGCCATGGGGTTTGTATTTTATCTCCAGAAATAAAGAAATGTTCATAAATTGATGTTGGAAAATTGTGTGAAGCAGGAAACATTGGCAGGAACCTACGAGGTGGTGGATAGAAAACATTCCTATAAGATTCTGGGTGACAAAAATAGCCTGTTTGCTGTGATTCTGTCCTTAATGAGAATTAGAGCACTGGAAACATGTCTTCCCATTTGTCATAGCTAAACAGCTCTCTCTGATGGTTAAATGCAAGAAGCAGGTATGCCATGTACAATAATAGTCTGCATAATTAATTATGATACCTATGGCTATGAGCATAATTTCAAGAGGAATAGAAGCAAGCAGCATGTAACAGTTTTGAGAAAAGAATCAAGATAAATGTTTTATCCTGTGGTTTGAATTGAGGAGGGGTTGGGCTTTGCTCTGGAGCAGCGAGTGTGTGGCAGCAGGAGATCCAGCCTTGCCCTTGGTGTACCTGGAAGGTGAAGGGAGACACAGGTCAGGGCTGTTTGCCTGTCTTACCTGGTTTATTAATTTGTCAGCTCAAAGAACCACTGTAGTATGGCACTTGTCCAAGTTACAGCCTAATATGTGGAATTACTTTGAAACCAGTGGGAATATTGCAGTTAGTTTAAGTAGGAGAAGCAATTTTCCTGTTGTAGGATTAAATATAGCAGCAGAGCAGTATTTTCATGTTATTTTATTTATTGACGACTTTTTAAAAAGCCCACTTTAAATTTTAATGCTATTAGGTCATCAAGTAGTTAATGGTTTGAAGAATTTTAAAAACTGTTCAGAGGTTTTTAGGCTAAGTATTGCAGTATATCAGTTAACACGTTGCCTTACTTTAAAAATGTAGCATTTCCAATGCGTGTTTGACATGCTTGGGGCTACTCCAAGTCTTGATGCTCAGAAGGAACCAACTGCAATATTAGGCTTTAATATTTTATGATGAGAGTCAAGCTGTTTACGAGATATGTAGGAAAAATGGATTATATTTTGTCACAGTGCAGGTTTTCACTCAAGGTTAGATACCTGACTTTAATGGGACAGGTGTAGCTCCTCCCCAACAGCAGGAATATAATGTGACTGTCAAAAATTAGATAATAGATTGTCTGTCTTGAATAAATTGGATTGAAATAACTTCCTGGGAGAACAATCAGATTTTCAGTTCTGATGCAGCAAAATGCTGCTCTCTGGCCTGCTCGGCTTGTCCCCAGTCCTGGCAATGTGCATGAATTAGGCTGGTGAGGACATGATTTGTCCAGCATTTCTCCAGGAAGCACTGTGCATACCCAGTGTGGGATGGATCCCAGAAATGTCAATTCAGTTTATCAAATGCATGTTTTTAAGTAATTTCTTTGTTTTCTTCAGGCTACCCTAGAACCTTGCATTCATTTCTCCCCAAGCAAGTGAATCCTTTTAATATTTATCTATATATACCGATTATGCATAGTTCTCTTTTTACCTTACTATTTTGGATAATTTGGGTTTCTTGTCATAGCTTCTTAGATAATTATGTAGTTGGACATTACTGTCTTCATAAAATAGAAGAATGACGATTTGATTGGTTTTTTTCCCCTTATAACTGGTGACCATTCAAAACAGAACAGCTGTAGTGACTGAGAACTGTTATTATACTGAGTGTGAATTACAGCAAAAGGACTGTAAAATGCGATAGAGTTTCAGACTTTGATTACAAAGATTCATCTCAGATCTCCTGAGATTATAAAGGTGTTAAATGACTTCCTTTCTGTGCTTTTCTAATATTTCAGATTTCATAGTAGCATCACTGTCAGGATCTATTTGACATTCTATAACACTGTCTCAAACAACAGCCTGTCTCTTCTCCTGACAGGGAGCATGCTTTGAATGAAGGTTCATTAGTCTATTGAAACATCTCAGTTAATTGCTAAGCTAGTACCCAGAATTGTCAAGTTCATATTTCCATCTGTGCCACAAGCATAGCAATAAAGAATTTTTTTGGACAGGTTAATTTGCCTAAAATACCGTGTAGTCAATCAGAGGAACAAAGTTGTTGATGGGAGCATCTGTCAAAGTGGAGCTTTCATCAGAGCTGTCCCTCTCTGCTAGACGAACATCTCTGGCTTCCACGAGCTGGCAGAAATACAGCAAACAATAACAGCAGCTGCACTAGAATAATGTTATTCCGCTGCTAAACACCAAACAGCTGGGTGTTGCATTGGTAAGAATGCTTTATAGTTTAGCTTCTTATGAAAATAAAATCCAGTCATTCAAATATAGCATTGTTTTAATATTTAATTTAGATTGTTTATATTATTTGCATTTTGTTAATTTTACATTTCATATAATTTGCTTCAAAACAGTACTTTCTTGGAAATTGTGTATGTGCATGTGTGTGCATAAAGATTCCTAATACGTGGTGGTTTGCTTTAAAAAGCAAAACAAAAGCAAATTAAATGTCTGCATTAAAAGCAAATTAAATGTATGAACTGAAATTATTTAAATGAGTTGGGCACTTGCACTGAGATTTCCAAGGCATGCACTACATGGCCCACAGAGTGCCATTAATTTTCTGACAATCAGAAAGATCATTTAACAATTAGGTTCTGATCTTCTACTGATTTCTCTCATCACTGGTAGTGCACACAGTGACTACCTCCAGTATTTGCTACATGAAACACATCACTGTTAATGGAGAGAAAAATACAATAATTCATTTTCCCACAAATAACATTTTCATGCTCTACAAGATGAGCTCAAAATGCAAGTAATTCCAGCTAAATCAGTGGATTTAGCCTAGATTTACTGTAGTGTGAAAGAGGGTAAAATCTGACCAGTAACATCCAGAGCTGCAGAGCATAAAGGGCTGTGATGTGATGAATATTACGGTATCCAAAATTAAGGTTTCACCTGCACTTTTCCCCTGGTTCTGGGAAGAACAGAGGTTCCTTGAAATGTTTCCTTGAAAGTGTCTCTTTTTGTGGTTGATGACTCTAAATCCACATGTACCTGTGCAAGCTGCCGAAATGCTGAATAGAAGGCAGTTTTGTACTTGAGTGCTTTTTGATGGCCATGACTGCATTCTGTCCCAAAATTTGAGGTTCACCCCAAGACAGGACCAGAAAAAGAAAAAAGTAAATCACAATTGTCTGCATGGGAGATTTCCTGGCCATTTGTAGTTTTTAATCTCTGCGATATGGTGTGAGGCTTGACCTTGAAAATTAACAGTACTTAATCATCTGAGAGATGCTGCAGGCTGTTTATGTGCAGAGCAGTTTTAATATCCTCTTCTAAAAGATGGTGGAAGTGTACCCAGCATTAATACTATTTTGGTCCTTCCTTGGAAAAGTGTCATTCCTCCTTCTGAATAGATTTACTTTTCCATCATGGCTGGGTTCCCTGGCAACTTCTTTAGTGAAGTCAGACATATGTGTGCTAGAGAGAGAATCTGCTGAAGGGGGGAGTGTTACAAAGCTCTTCCGTGGGATATGGAGTCCCTTGTCACTGCCTCATCCTGATGTTTGACAGTGGGTGGAAGGGAAGAGAGGACAAGGTGGGTAAAGAGAAATTTGTGGAACATTTGACTCCATCCCCCATCCATGCTGTCCTGCTTCTCTCTAGACCTCTTAGATGAGAAGGGAGAGCAGTTGGCAGGGGAAAGACTTGGGAATAAGTAAATCCATCAATTCTGGAAGAACATAAGCCTATCAGCTACTCTGTATTCTGTCAGGGTGTGGGGGAGTACTTAGCTTGTCTTATTAATGTCATATCAACACATCTGATTAATAATGATAGAACCACTCGATACCATTGAAAGCGAATATAAGCCCAGCAATGATAAGAGGTCAGGGCCCAGAGAAATTCTTTTCTGAATGCAGACATGCATACAAATGTATAGATAGCTTTCTCAATCTCCTTTTTTTCTGAGAGTTTGGGTTCTTAGCAAAGTCAACAGAGGTTTGCAGAAAACCTCAACTATTTTCATTATCCTGAAATTCTGACTTTTGCCCTTTGAATTGACCTGAATATCTCCAAATCCACAGATTTTTTTTTTCAGGCAGGTAGTCTATGCAATGTAGTTCTGGAAGTTTACCCTTGTTTGCCCCAATTACTGTACCTTGTCATTAGAATCAATCTTGTCCTGGAAACCATTTCCTTATTGAAAATCTTGCCAATAAACCCATGGTTTCACTTACTAGCAGATGGTGGGGGTGGTTTTTTTTTGTTTTGTTTTGGTTTTTTTTGTTTGTTTTCTTCGGTTTTTTTTTTCAAATTCAAAGCTTAAATGTAGAGCTTTGTAGATTTAGTGTGTTTCTACAAAGCTTTGCAGATGTGACTGCAGTGCAAGGCTGGAAGTAGGGAGGCTGGAATTCTGAATGTTAGGTATCAGGGCATGCCCCAGCTGAAAAGTCAGTCATGTTGTAGTCAAAACATTGCCAGAGAAGCCCCCATCTCAACAGCATTGTCTCCTTGTTCTAGCACCCATCTTCATGAATCCACTGAGTTGGAAGTGGTCACTTTCAGTCTACTGTGTGAAAGAGTGTGGCTCCAGGTCATGACATTTTTTTTTCTTGTTTGGATTATTTGAACATTTTGTTTTAAATAAAGGATGATTTAGAGGCAGTTACGAAATGTTGTATGTGGCTTGTATAAATTGAGTTCAGTTACAATTATTCATTTTATTTAAAAGTAGAGTAGTTGACCAGCTGTTAATGCCCAACTTCTGAAGGGAGGTCTTGATCCTGTGTTAACTTTGTGTTCCTGGAGGACAATTTGTCATGAAACCAACATAATGTGTTGCTAATGATTACTTCATCGAGTCCATGGGCTCCCTGGGAACCATTAAGCTGGAAGACCATCTGCTGCTATTAGTCCATGCACGGCATTCTTGTGCTCTGACCTGCAGGTGATGTGCAGGACGTTTGGCCAGCGCATGCAGAGCAAGTGTTGAAAGCTGGAGGTGTTTGCCTGAACAAACTCTTAGCCACAGTAACTGAAATAATGCTGAAGATCATCAAATCAGACCAGTTCTGAATTCACAAGGAATCCAGAAACAGCCACTTATGGGGACTTAGTGAGATTGTTAAGTCTATCAGATCAGAGCCAGGAGCTAGAGAAAGCTAAAGAGAAGACAATTTCCCAGGCAACAGGAGTAACAGGAGATGCATAGAAATTGGTGGAGTCCCTTCTTTGAAGCAGGCATGCTGCCTTAATTAGCTCCTTTTAGCAGATGAACTGCAGTGTGGAGCCTGGACTGGCACAGCCCTGGGTGGTCACAGGACAAGCAGAGGTTAATGCAGGGTGAGTTCCCGAGGGACTGGGAGGGCACCGAGTGACTTCTGCAGATCACAGGCATGGGATTTTACCCCGTGACTCTGTTACTCTTGGAACTTCTGTGCAGTTAAAACGCTCTTTCCAGACAGGCAGCTCATCATGATTTCAAAGCAGTGAGATACGGAACATGTTCCTGCTTTTGACCCTTTGTTCCATCTCGTAAGTGCCTTTGCTGTAAAGACAGTCGCACCCTACAGCTTATTTTCTGCCTTCAGTCGTGGCCATTAATTCCGGCTGTTTCTTTGGTGGGTGGAGTTCCTTTGTGTCTCTATTTTCACCTTTTGGTGGCACAGAAGCCTTGAACTGTGATTGTTCCAAGTTCAGAGATCTCACAAACACATGCCATGACAGAACACTTGCCTGCTGCTGTTCTGCATATCAGTTGATTTAATAAAACACATCACTTCTTCCTATAAATTGTAATAACCTAACCTAGAAACCATCAGGGCTGTGACAACAACTACTGTGCTGAATTCTTATGTTGCATCTTATATTCACACTAACATTTTAGGTGTGCATGTTTTTGCTTCCCTTATTTCTGTCTGTGAGCTGGTGCACTTTGTGGCACTATAGATTATGTCATATAAGAATGACAGTTTTATTTGCTTTTATTGTCCACCATGGAAGCACTGCAGGCTTGATTCTAAATTAATCTTTATTGTGTTTTTAAATTTCTTCTTATTCCTTGACATAACCTGCTATCTCTCAGACTTAGCTTTGCTGGCTACAATCAATTTATTATTCATAAATTCTCTGTTTTGACAGCAGTAGTCTGGATTCAATTATGCCAAAAGGCCCAGTCATACCAGACTGGGGTGTTGAAAATGAATTGTTCAATGACGCGATCTGTCTTAGTGAATGTTAAGTGATGCTTTGATAATTATATAGACATACATATGCAGCCAAAAAAAAAACAAACCACCAGCTTTGGGAACATTTTTTGTTACCCCCTGTGGAAAGCAGGAGAGAACAGTGGAGGAAGATAAGTTGACAGATTATTAGCTGAGGCATCTTGTAAAGCCAGCCAGGGCCCACTGCTCCAGCTCCGCCGCCTGCGCCGCTGGAGGCTGGACCGCAGTGGAAGACTGAAGACTGCAGCAACACATGGAGCTGCAGACAAAATTAACACCATCATTTAGTTTTATTTGTTAAAGTTTTAAGTGAGCTGGAAGATAAAAATGTTTAAAATAACCCCTCAGAGAGAGACTGTGCTGGAGAATCCCAGAATCTTCATATTTCCAAATGACAGAACTGTACCTCTGCTAGAGTTTTTGTGGAGAAAGAGAAGGGAAGAGCAGTCCAGGTTATTGTTCAGGCTGACAGGTGAGAGGATTGACTGTAGGAGTTTTGAAGGCTGCACGGGGTGTCTGTCAGAAGACAGCAAGTTTTGCTGACAGCATCAGATTTACACACTCGCCTGGGCACGCACACATCCTGTACACCCAGACAGTGACTAAACGCTCTTCCCTTCCCCAGGCTACATTTCCCTTCCAGGATAAAAACACCTTCTTGCTGAAATAAGACCCTGCAGGCACTGTGGGTTTAAATATATATGTGTGTATATATATATATATATCTTTTAAAAAGCAGCTTTTTTTGCCCTAAGGTCTTTGTTGTGTCTTTTGTGATAATTATTTTTTGTTGTTAGAGCTTTCCCTGATTGGAGTTGCCTGTAGGATTAAAACAGGCACAGAGGGAGGACAGAAGCCTCTGTGCTCATTTGTCATGTGGTCAGGCTTTTTTCTAGAGCAGAAGTGGAGCAATTTGGCATGTGCTGTCTTTTTTCCATGTTAAAATACGCAGGTTTCGATGCAGAAATCTGCTTCAGGGTGCTCATGAGGGATGGAGGGATCCTCGGGAGAAACCGAGTCCCTGTTCCCAGCAGTGGAGTGAAGTTTGGGGAGTTGTAGAAAAAAGAACCTTTGTGCCAGTGTGGGGATCCACTGTGGGAGAAGCTCACTGGGAAATGCAGTTGTTTCAGAATGTCTAAAAATGGGCCAGAAACTGGAACTCCAGGGAGCCGAATTCTTGTGAAGGTCAAGTCCCGAGTCTTCCAGGTAGCAGTTTCATCTAACACCTTGAGGAGGAAAACTGGCTTTTCATTACTGAGTCAGCTGATTCACCTTGCCAGCTTCCAGCACACGGCTCGGAAACTGATAATTATGCTCAGCTCTTGGAATAGTATTTTTCATGAGTAGGTTCTGAGGCAATGAGGCATTTCAGGAAGTCAATATTATTGCAGTTAATTTACACTTGGAGAAACTGAGGCAGAAAAGTGTGTGCAAGGTCATTTAGTCAGTCATACCATGCCACTGGTAGAGCTGGGGATGCAGCCCAGGCCTGCATTGTGAGCTCTTTTAGCTGTTCATGCCTTTTAATTTTGAGAGAGATTGTTTAAAAACATTTTATGGTGAATACTAGCAAAACCTAAACAGGAGAGTTCAATAACAACTCTCCTCTTCTGTACTCTCTCTGACAGGCATTTCTTTTCGTTTCCCCATTTTGTTTTTCTTCAGCAGTGACAAAGGAAAATATTCAAAAAATGAGGAAAATGTCAAGGAGAGAATACGATAAAGCCCTGCTTGAAAAAGGGAATTTCAGTGTAGGAATTGGAGAAAAAATTACTGATGCTGAAGCTAATAAATGTGTAACTATTGTCAGGGTAGGAATCCAAAGGGGTTGTTTGTTTTTAATGCCACTTCTCAGGACAGTGGCTGAACAATTCAATTCAGACTAGGGAATGGCAGTACGTCTGCAGCCTTGTCCATGATCACTGCATTCCACAACCTTCTGAACCCCCTGTAGCACGTTCTGGAATAGGTATAATGTTGGATTTCACACCACCAAAACACTTACTTCTGGATTCCTGTGGACATGCACAATCAAGTTCACTTCATCTTTAGTTACTCTGATTTTTATTTTTTATTTTTTTTTTTAATGGAAGGGATCATTTTTGCTTTTTTCACCTGTTCAGCTCTTGAAGCTGCATCTCCCCCACTGTGTATTATCAGCCCCTCTGTGATTTCCCTCTGGCACCTCTGTGGATGGTATTGTAGCTGCTTCCAACATCGCTGGGGCATTTTTTCCGAAGAATACATATTTCTCACATGACCATATAATTTATGAGTAGCTCTGTAGTTCGGCTTTTATGACTCACTTGGATCAGTTAAGGTATTTTTTTCTGATACCTTCTGTTACCTGGCAAGCTACAGCTTGCCAGATTATTAAATGACTGATCAGTTGTTTTTATCAGTAATGTGTTCTACCCATTAAAATATTATTCAGGGGAACAAAATCAAACCCACTATTGAATTAATAACAATTGCCAGCTCTTCTTAGAATCATGTAATAAAATTCTGCTGTAACTCTCTTACTTAGCAGCAAAAAGCAGATGTTTTCTATGTAATTGTTTCTTAAAATGTAAAAGGAAATGGAGGAAAGGGATGAAAGAGAAAAGCAGAAACAAATCACCCTGCTGTATATTTCCTATATTAATACCTTTCTGTGAGAAAGCAGTGAGTGTTTAAAAACCCATAGTTTCTTCTTGCTGCTGATTAATGTTAGTCTCTAATACAACAGGAATTGCATTAATTACCCGTCTTCTTACTTTTTTTGCCATTCTTTTGGTACCTTGACTCCAGTATAAATAGGATGTGTCAGCATTTTGTTTTCAGTTACCTGGTCTGATGGATATTTCAAATTCTCTGGGCATAGTTTGGCATCTCCCTGCACCCCTTCCTTTTAAACTGATTATCCTCTGCTTCAAACAATGAGTTCTCCAACTAATAAAATGGTTCATCGAGAAGCCAAAATAGAATTTGAGTGGAATGGAAAACTTTGCCAAAGTAATAGAAATTGTCTTTTTGCTTGAGTCACAGCATTAGTAGTGAAACTCGAGGAAAGGAAAGGACAGGCATTCATTTGGGGCTGTAGTAGGCAAAATGGTGCTCAGAGAGCAAGGAAGAATGGAGTTCACAGCGAGCCCAACTGGGCTGAAATATGGTCAATAATCTTGCCAAGAGAATGAGATGGGAGCATTAGATTTTGTTTCCCCAGAAAATGGTCTGGAAACATATGACAGCTTTAGTTTTACCTCTTTTTCATGAATTTTCTTCCATTTTTTTTTCTTTCTCTCCATCAGAATCAAGTCTTCCACTGGAAAGGAGGAAAATCTAAGGAGTATCCTCCCTCTGATTTTGCTTTAAAATATTACTGTCCAAAAAAGTAATACACATGTACCACATGCCCAAGTAAAAATACTTGAGTCTGTGAGATTTGCACACTGTTCAGGGAGTTCATCAAAAGCCATGAGCTAAGTATACTAGATCAACAATGATTTATTATCTGTCTACCTGACCCCTAGCTGATGTAATCAATATGTTTATGATCCAGACTGTAAAGTGTCTAAATTATATAGTGTGCATCCTGTGACATCCTACTCTAGCAGCAGCAAAGGCAATTACTCAACAGGCTATTGATAATAACCACTGGCTACATCAGCTCGCGTGGCAATTTACCATCTTATGTCTCATTGAATTAATTGATTCCCTTTATTGGCTATGGAGATAATTTCCTGTGTTTTGCTATTTTTTATTCTCTCTCCTAGTGAATACTTTGTGCCTTACCACTGTACTATGTTGAAAGACAAAGAATATGATAATTGAAGTGTTTGAGTCTTGAAGGGCAAGGAATGGAATATTATTTCATAATAAATAATAATCCCAAATGAGTTTCATACATGAAGCGGCTGATGAGATGTCTGAGCAAACCCAAGTGTGCTCTGTTTCACAGCCTACCTGTGCTGCAAGTTGAGAACCTGCAAAGTGCCTGGGTGGCAGAGGGATGCTGTGCCTCCTGTGTAATGGAGCAGTGCCATCCTATAGCATTTTTCTCCATAAGGTGCTCACTGAGACTTTGCCAGCTAAAGAGGTGGTGGAGCACGTGCATCAGGTTATATCTGCTAATTGCTGTGAACTTGACAGCAGGGCATTGCCAGCTTGCTGTGGGTAAGGAGCAGATCTTGCCAATTGTTAAATTCTAACTCTCCCTCATTCCCTTCATCCCCACATTTCCACCCCCAAAGTCCCTGTAATGCCACCCTGCCAGGCTTTTTTAATAGATTTCATTTGAGAAAATAATGTTTTCAAAACACATCTTTTAAATTGTGTTCAAAACCACCCAAACCTGGTTTGTGGGGCTTTTCATCTTCAAAGCAATTTGTAGCACTAGCTGATAAATATTATGTTACAGTTAATATATCAAAGCATAATGTGGTCTGAAACAGAATTGGTAGGTCATCTATCTGTGTCACATGAAAGGAACTGTTTTCCTGGTTTGGTCTGCTAGTTGCCTCTTTACCAGACTAAAGGAAATAACTTTGTAGTGAATCTTCAAAGACATGTTAGACTGCTTTCTCCTTTTCTTATCTTTGTAAGGATTTGGAATAGTTTTAAAGCATCAAAATCCCAATGTGTTTGGAAAAGGTTTCACATGCTGACCATAATCTTTGTGCTGTTTCAGCTGTTGGGTCAGCTGTCTCACCACAGCCAATGTCAGTGTTTTGGGTAACAAATGCCTTTCTGGAAAAAATGGATGGTATTTTATGGAGTTATCCAGATTAGCTGCAGGTGCTGACTGAAGAAGCCCCCATTTTTCAATTTCACATAACTTGAGTTCTGTCCCTTTAGTCATTTGCTGAACACTGTTAACAGATTATTACTTTCTATATGAAAACTGGGGAATGGCAAGGTCACAGAGTAAGCAGTTCATCTGAAAGAGCAGCATTGCTCTTTTGTGGTTTTGCAGCCCATTAGATGTGTGGCTCTAACCACTCACATGAGCAAACTCGAAAGGCACCCGGTGATTGCAGTCACCTTTTCAAAGGTAACCTCTAAAAAAAATACACACAGCAATTAGCTCACTAAATTGACTTGCTTCCTGAAACATATTAAATCTCTCTAAATTATTTAAAGTTGACTACTTTTTAGTTTATATATTTAAAGATTTATTGGTGAATTTATGCTCTGTGTCCTCATGCTCCAGATTAAGGGTAAAATTAAAGGCATAAAGCCCATGGTGAAATGTGAACAACTTTTTACAAGTGGGTTAATTTAGAGTCTCCACCCACTCTGACAGTAAAGAAGGGTTTACTGTGGCCCAAACTCCTATCTCTTCTTACATCTGTAATCTGAGATTCTTGAAATGTGATAAGAAAGAAAAACACTGGCTTCCATCTTTCATTACCATCCTTAAGAAAGCTTCCAAATTTCAGCTACCATAGGCTTTTATTGAACTATGCTACTGTTAAGGATCATTTTTAAAAAAACTCCTTAATCCATCTCACAGCCTTTAGTTTGAAGAATAAAAGGACTATAAACAAGAAGGTGCAGTTATAAGCACAGAGCAGATATGAGAAGTGAGAGCTTGAGAAAAATCCTTGGGGAACAGATGGGGCTTGTGCTGTTTCTCTTTCTTCTAAAACCTCAGTTCTCAGCAGATCCTCTCATGGTCTGTTAACTCCAAACGTTTGAAGGGCAGATGCTTCCTGGCCTTTCAGAAAACACAAGCACTGCTAGAGAAGGACTTGCCATTATAAGAGATACAAACTTATCTCTAACCAAGCATTTTGTGTTTCTTTACATCACTTTTTTGCTGTCGTAAGGGAGCAAGGAAAGTGGATTTGATAGCCAGGTATCTTGTTTTGGACTCATTCTTGTTCCTACTGTTGCCTTACATACATTTCCCGTCTATCTGATGAAAAGTGTTGTACTCATTTTTATTTCCTTATTATGCTAAGAATTAAACTCTGAGAACAGCGGCTGGTTGCATTCACTGGGAACTGAATTCTTTAACTATAAAATTATGTTCTACGTATTCATGAAAATGGATCAATTAAAGTCAAGGGGACTACTCACATGAGCAAATGCTAATTAACAAAACTGATGCTCTAATGAAGAGAACATGATAACATTGCAGATAGATCCTGAATATTAAACATACTTTGCTCGGCAGAGTAGAGGTGTTTACTCTATAGTATATAAGCAGTTTATTAAATTTCTGGTTGGAAATAAATGCTTTGGGTTGGCTTTCTAATTGGTAAATGTTCTGTACTTTTAGACTCAAGTGCTGTCTGGAGAAGTTACGATGCACACATCCTAAGTGTGCTTCTAAGTCGGTGCTGATCCATAGCCTGGTGATGCATAGATTGCTGATACCCTCTAACTAAATTAGGCAGGTGGCTTTTCTGCAGTAAGGGCTTAAGATATTTCTTGCCCAGCTGGGGAAGGAAAAAAAAAGCTCTTCTCTTTCCCTCTGAAAAAATAAAATTAAAAAAAGCTCAAAAAGCCTAATAATATAAAGAAGAGACATCCATTATCACATGTAAGTCAGTGGGAGAGAGTCTTCAGAACAGTCTGGTAGCAGGATTTTCACATTAATTTATTTTCCTATTCATGGAAATTCTACTTTCATCACCAAGTGAACTTGGTGCTAATTAATTAAATATGAACTATTGATTAATGTATGAAGAACAGTGAAAGCTGTGGCTACAGGACTGGTCTATTTTCAGAGACTTTTCTGTATTCTCACTAATATCATCTTAATATTTCATAGTCTAGGTCTGGATTAGCAGAAGTAAACAACCACTCCAAGGGAGGGAGGAGGTGGTCCCAGCAGTGTGTTTTTGCAGGAGGGATGTGAATAGAGCAGAGCTGGAATGGGGACCCTGGAGACCCACCCTGGCTGTGGGTTCTGTCCTGCCTCACCCATGGCCAGTCCTGCATCCATGGCTGGGGTGAGGTTTGCCTCAACTCAGTGAGCAGGGATTGTCAGCTGGCACCAAGAGAAGCAGGACATCCAGGGAATAATGCCTTTCACTTAAGGAGGAGCTGGATCAGATGTGTCACATCCTCTGTTCAGTGTTTTGGGACAGAACTGGGATAAGTGAAGGTAGGACAGGCAGCAGAAACAGGAGGTGCTCAGGAGGGGAGGAGGTGCTTGCTGATACAGCTGTGAGGCCAATTGCTTCTAGTCTTACTGCTTTCCTCTCCTCTCTTCTTCCTCCATCCTTTACTTCTCTTTTCCGCATTATTTTCTCAAAGTGGGAGGTGGGAAGGGAATGATCCTGATGGGTCCCTTCTGACTCGGCATACTCTGTGAACTTTTGTTGACCAGACCTTCTGTGTGCAGCTGATACCACTAAATGCAGGCTTGTCCTTCTGACTTAATTGAACATAGAACCATAAAACCATCCTGATGGAAGTGCCTGGGAATGCCTCTGGCAGAGGGGTCTTTCTCATGCACCCAGCAGGAGGACATTCAGCTGCAACAGATCCTGAAAATTGGGATCTTGGAAAATAATTCTCTCCATTTGTTCTTTAAACAGTGAATTTGTTTGAAAGGTCTGCTAACCTTAGGGTATTACAGGTATATGTTAGTTGGGCACCACATCCATGGAAAATGTGACATGTCCTATTGCTGAGGAACAGGCAACAAAATTGTGGGAAAAGATTTTTTGAAAAGCAAAAGTAAAAAAATACCCAAATGCCTGCAAAAGATACTTTTTTCAGTAGGTAATGTGTTACTGTAAGTTTGTCTTTGCATCCTTTCAAGAAAATAAAAACTATCAGAACACAGTACAATATCAAAGAGAACTAAATCATCCCATGGCGTGCCTGGTGAACAATATATCCAGTTATCCTGGCACATCTGCATCTTGGCAAGCCTATCCCCAAAATGTTTAAAACACTAAACAGATGTGATTCCATTGATGTATAATGAAGTTCACCACAAAAAGGCTTTTCTTAAAGAAGTTCTTTGAGTCTGAAGTGACAGACAGATGTCAAGGTGATGCAAAGTGTGAGATGAAAAGTTGAAAGCAAACAAATTATTTAAGTCATTTATGGGATGTGATTTGGCCCAACTTTGAAAAATGCCTGTCTTTTGTAGGTGGGCTGGAGTGTTATCAATCACCCATGACATATGTTATTTGTGCATAATTATATGGTATTGCCCCAATACTCGACAGTGAGTGTTCTGTGCATGCTCAGCACGTTGTTTGATCGCAGCCTCATCTGTCACTAAGACATAATGTCCCAAATATAGCCTATTTCTGCTCTCCATGCAGACATGACTTGCTGGGGTCTCCACTGCAATCTCTAATTGCCCTAATACCATCCACAGCAAGCTAAACATCTCTCTCTCTCTCTCCAAGCTAATCCATTCTAGCACTGCCAGGAAACAAGTGTTTAGTCAAAGAGGAAATGCCTAAATCTGAGCAGGGACTTGCAAGGTAATACATGATGATATTCTGGTCTTGGTTCTCATGGTAGCGTGTCTTTGATGCATGGTCTGTCATGGAGCTTCCTCCATTCAGTCTTTCAGATCTTCATAAGCCTGGGAGATGAAGGGTAATTTCAGGGATGTGATGAACAGCAGAACATTGTCTGGTCAGCTCAGGGGGCCCTGCGGTGCTAATTAAGATCTCTAATGTCTTGGTGACCTTGGCTCTGCTTGCAGCCGTGGTGTGAAGGGACCCAGGTGGGTCAGGACAGGGAGGATGTACTCTGGCTCATTAAAAAAGAGGCATTGGAAGAACTTGGAGGACAAAAAAAGATTTGTAAGTAAAGTTACTGAATGAATTAAGGACATAGGTCTGAGCCACAATCTGCTGAAGCCCAAGTAACCTGAGGAGTTTTATTACAGTTAAAGGGAGAAAAATTTAATCTCTCTAATCACCACAGACAGTGATGGTGGTGCCTGTTCTTCCAGTGATGGAGTTCTGTGTTTTACTGTAAAGCATCTATGTATCTTTTCAATGAAATCTCAATAGGATTTAAACTTCTTAGATATTTTATGGAGTTCTCGGGGATAAAAATATCAACTTCTTTCATTTGCTTGGAATGCTCTAACAAGTATCCTTTTCCATTTTTTATTATTTTTACAGTAACATTTATAAAAAAAGCAAATTAAAATATTTAAACACAACACTGAAAACATTTGTTCATGACTGCTGGCCAGATTCCAACTTGTGTAATTAAATCTTGCAGTCTGTTACCTAAATACTTCCCGCAGTTCCTGCTCAGTGCAGTCTCTTCCCTTGGTTTCTGGCCCCAGCTAGTTTTGCTCTTGCTTTGCACTGCGGCACAGCTGCCACTTTGTATCACAAGGATGGCTGCATTTCTTTGGGAAAACTGACTTTCATATATAAATAATTGTTAAAGTGCTTTGGAAACCTCCCTGGGGTGAAGAGCACCATTGAAAAATAATAAGCCTTTCAAATACATTATTAATATTGATCCAGTTGTTGATCACATTCAAAACCAGGGACAGAGAGAAGGTGAGTCTGACAGTCTGTGTTATACCCAGGACTTGGGAAACCTGGGTGTGATACCAAGCCCTACCCCAACCTCCTCTCTGAGACTGGACAAGTTGTTTATCCCTTTGTGCATCAGCATCCCACCCTTAGATTTCCTTGCTCCATGACTTACTTGATACATGTTTTCATGCTTTTCAGGACAGGGGGTTTTTGTTAACGTGGGTGCCCATTTCTCTGATTGTGCTGTTAAGCCATGCAACAAGAAGGTCATGATATATGGGGTCAGGTGTATGATACCCTTCTTGTCTCTACCCTTTACAGGCAAACATAGATATTTTTCTAAATTAGAAATGATAAAGTGTTTCTCATGCTGCACACAAAGGATCACCCAGCAGCCTTGTTTGTTCTCAGGGCTGATTTTCTGCTGCACAGTGTAGGTATTTAAGCTCCGTCCACTGCCAGCTTTTTTCTCCTTCTTCACCCCTTATCTACTCCTTTGTAACCTTGGAAAGCAATTTGTAACGCATGCGAATGTGCAGAAAATACTCAGTGCTGATTCCTATACAGTAGAGCAGTTACTTATAGCTGTCCTTTAGTTTGAGTGAAGTCCTTCACTTTATGCTCAGATTAACCAATGTTCCAACTGAATTTGATGTTATCTCTCTTTTATTGATGTGAATTATTTATAGCAGAACTGTTGAATCATCAAAACGCGATTCCTGAGACTATTATTTATGCTAAGATATTAATCCCATGTTCCTATTAAGATTTATCCCTCTGCTCCTCATTCTGGATTCCTGAATTAAATTTAATTATTCTATCTTTCTCTTTTGCAGTTGAAGTGCAGTTAGGTTTGTAAAATAGAAGTATTGGATTGTGGGTGACTGTGTTGAGGTCAAACACAAAATCTGTCTTCCCTGCTTTCCCGTAGGGATGGCTTTGAATCTGTATCACCACCAAGGGCGGCTCATGGGTAGCACCAGGGTTGAAGATAAACCTCTCTTATACATGGGATATTTCTGGACACGTGAATGCAGTATTTGGATTGGTCCACATAGAGACTGTTATATTCATTCTTTCCAAAGGTGACTTTTTGGCTGTAATTGGGAGAGAACACAGTGATGCTGCAGGTGTAGCCCAGTTTTGCTTCTTCCTGAACATTCTACTTGTGCCATCTCTTTTCTTTTCCTGTTCTCCTCCTGCAGGATGAAGCTTCAGGTCATAGGTGCAGGTGGTGGTTTTTTCTCTCCAGCAGAGCATTCCATGGGTATTTTATAAGTAGTTTCTTGGAACAAGAGTTTCCTTCATTCTGTTTTTGTCTTGCTTGGCACCAAGATAAAACCTGCCACCAGGTTTAGTGTGTAGAAATCCATGTGCAGCCTGGAGGTAACATCCACAGCCTGTGTTGTGCCATCTGTGGGAAAGGGTGTTTGGAGATCTACCTGGGACAGAAACATGGACTGAGTGTATCTCAGGGAATCCCAGCAGCCAGGAGGAGCTGTGTTAGATGAATGAGCTTCAGCATTATGGGACCACTGCAAAGGCAGGTGCCAAACTGGTTCTCTGTCTGGTAGCCTGGAGGATTTTGCAACTTGAGGGTGAAATGGGACTGCTTCTATTTTCCTTTGTTCCCTTCCCATGAGCAGAGACCAGCAGAAGTGAGAACATGTGACATCTTTCCCCGGCTTTGGGAAGGAGGAGTGGTGAAACACAAACAAGAACTTAGTAACATAACCAGATGGATCAGAACTGGCTTTGCAGGCTGGACCAGGCAGCTCAGCACCACTGTGGATTGCCCCAGCCCTGAGCCCAGGCTGTCCTTTCTCTATTTCCTGCCTCTGTGTCACCCTCCTGCCTTTGCCCAGCTCCTCTGAAGTTGCTCCTGCACTTGGAGGGGCTGCAGGTTATGGCAGCACATTTCATTTTATGCAGCTACAGCCACTTGCCACAAGCACTCCTGCAGCTCATTTTAGGACCTTTTATAGTAATTACTGTTTTCTTCCAGACATTTTTCCATCTTTGTACTCCAATTAAACCCCCCATCTCTTGTGCTGTTAGTACTGATGTTATGGCAGAGATCCTGCTCCCCACTGCACCCCCTGCCTTTATTAGACTCAGATTTATACAGTCCTTCTGTCTTGAATAATTCAAAGCAAGAGCCAAACCAGGACTCTGTATAAAAGTTACCCATAGATGTAGGGCAACTCAGGTGTAAAGTTTGCAGCCATGGTTCTAGTTCATCTCTGGCCTTTATCTGTGTATCTGATAAAAAATAGGAAAATAGTAAGAAAAAAAAAAAAGTCTGATTTAAATATAAACCAGTTCTCTCATGGATTCTTCCTCTGGTGTACTTGTATATTTATATACTAAGATTTGGAAAACCTTTTAGCTTTAGGTACCTACAGGTGGTTCCCAAGAAAGCACACATCCAAAGCAGGAGTCAGGCCTTTTGTTTGTATATAAATGGCCTCTAACCTCTGGCGTTTTCCTTTTATTTGTTCTGAGAGCAGAATTTAACTCATCCTCCTCCAGGGTTACAGAGTTAAACAGCTTCTGATACCACTCAATGGAGTAGCAATAGTGGCAGCCAATAAACTGCAGCCCATTTAAAATCATTCCTAATGATTTAAAGACGGGAGAATGTCACCCAGAAGAACCATTTCTGCATTTTAAAATATTTTCTACAATATTTTCTCATGACTGATGTGCTGGATGCAAGTCCTTGATCTTAAAATCATTGTTGTCTTTTCAGTGATAAATGGCAGAGTTCTGCTGCATTTGTGTGTGAGCACAAGTATTCAGGGGTGCTGTTTGGGAGCGGTGGAGTGGCAGATTCCCTGCACTTCCAAAAAACACTTAAGTGTTTCATTTAACTGATTAGGCAGACTGTGCAGACAGTCATATCTGCTCCTGAAGAACTTACTTGAAACATTTGAAGCACGATGCAGCACTGAGTTTAGATTAACATTACTGTTGTCAGTGGGGCCTCCTTCAGTTACAGGTTTGGGTTTTGATTTGCCTTCTTTTGATTGAGATCCAGGGTACAGCTTGTTTGCATTGTCATATGCAAATAAGAATAATATTTAAAACATATAGTACTTTACATATTCAAAACACTGTGGAAACATTTGCAGTCATTCTCACAACACCCATGTTGAGTAGGTAAATATTGTAGTCATTATTTTAAAGCAGTTTTGCATAGGAGATAAAGTGTTGTAGCATTGCCGATGGAAAACAGGCATCAGACCTCCAAACCCAAGAGTGATGTGAAGGGACCTGACACATTTAACGTTGTTTATGTTTGTATCTTAGTTTCAGAGCTTTCAGAGATGACTTTTTTAAGTTTTCTTGACAGTGAGGAATACTGAAAACCTCTTTGCTTTTAATGAGCAATGAAATGATGTCAAATGTTTCCTGAGGTTGGAGGCCCTCAAATAGCTAATAGAATTTCACAAGACTTACAGTCCCAGGCTGGATTCTGCATCCTGGAAAATGGCAAAGATACTGTCACTGAACTGGGTAGGATTTGTGCAATACCCACATCTCCTGAGTAGAGTTGACATCGGTTCAGGGGCTGGTCATGGTAGAAATTCCAGGTTTCATGATTTGCCATAGGTTGTTAAAGGAATCCTGTTAAAACCATGTGTGCAGATTAAAATTTCTGGAAAAATGAAACGGTTGCCATTTTACTCGCCACGGGGATGTTTGTGAGCCTTTCTCTGACCCCAGACTGTTGCCTGCTCACCTGTTGGTTGATCTGGGTGTAATGAGTGAGGAGGAACCACATCTCCAGCAGTTCTTTGTGTTTCTGTAGCTGCCAAACCTGTCAGTGTAAACTTTTCCGGGTGGAGAGGATGAATTAACATGCTGATTGAGTGGGAGTTGCATTTACAAATATGCAGCAGAGTGTGATGTGCTGTTTGTTTCGCCGTGAAAAGGCATCTGGTGGCTGGAGTGGTGACTCTTGAGGTCTCTGCAACTGCTTCTCAGCTCGAGCTGCTCTGTGCCTGTTTGCTCAGTTGTACTGTAGGAAGGATAACCTTGTTGTGGAAAATCACACAGAGATTCTTAGCAAAAGATGGGGATTTTGACAGTATCACCCTTGCATTTGTCTAACTGGATTTCCATTTCTACCAGGAAAGAATAAATGAAACAACAATTGGTCCATTTATGTGGTGCTGTTGGAAAGTCAGGGACCACAGAAGAAACCAGACATCCTGCAATCTCTGGTCCTTAGGAGCTCTTTATTTAAAATATAAAGGAAGATATTTATCCATGGTGTTGCCCTCCTGTATTTACAGGGATTTGGGTGTATATATCTAGTCATTGGTACTAATGAGCTTATCAGAGTTTTTAAAGTGTTTTCTAAATCAACCAGACAGAGCTTACCCAGGCTGTCCTTGCGGCAGCTTTTTCTTTTTTTTTTCTTTTTTGAAATACATTATTATATTTCCCTCTCTAAGGTATTTACGTGCTCTCCAATACAGCACACTGATCTTCAGTACATCTCTAGGAGTATACATGGCACAGGGAGGGAGTGAGTGATTGGGAGAGCGGGGAATTGAGACCTACTCTGATACACTGAATCCTAAGCAAGTATCCATCCTACTGCAGTTATTGCTGTCTCCTAATACTCCCGTGGCTATATTCAGAGGCAGATGGGCCCTCCTTCCTGTGCAACACTCTAAAAGTAATTTAAGCTTATGAAACAAAACAAGTATTTCACAATTATTAAGAGTTTACCGTTTACTTTTCATTATTCTGCCCATCACAGGGAAGGATTTCAGCAGCTCTGCAGAATTGCAACAATTTGAAGGATGCCACATTCATACCAGTTTTAGCAGACTTAAGCTTTTGCTTCTCTTACTCCTATGTGATTCTGTAAATGTGAGGTGCACATTTCTACAGATTTTGTTCATTACTAGAATAAATAAAGGAAAAATTGCCTTATTCCTCAAGGACTTTCAACTCCGCCTACAGCAGGGAATGTAATTATGCCCATATCATTGATCAGGGGACTCCTCCCATCACTCCAGTCTGTAGAGCATCAGGATTTAGCATTTAAACTATATTTAAGTAACTGATGTATTAGACAAAGGAAATCGTGCAGTAAGTGGATTGCCATCTACTTTTAGCTCAGCATGCTTGTTGAATATGGGCCAAACTTAGTCGTTTCCTGGCGTTTCCTTTATTGTAGCCTGAGGAGCAGCGAATATCTGTGTGCAATTGGAGGTTTCTAGCATTTCACTTCACTGAGTTCTCTGTTCCCTGTTGTCTCGTACAGACTGTCGACCATTTGTATTTCTGGGTTGGAACTAATCAGACCCATCTGGTCTTGCTGACAGTGCGAGCCAGGAGAATAGCTCTGTATCATGATACAGGATCCTGGAACTTGGGGCACAAAGAAATTTACTGCCTCGCCTAGTCCTGCTTTTTAATAAACCCAATAGTGCCACAGTGCAGCTCATTTTCNTTTTTTTTCTTTTTTTTTCATTTTAATCAAAGAAAGCAATTATCTGTCAGAGCACAAATGTATAAATGCTAAGCAATCCATAGATTAAAACATTTCCTTCTTGCTTAACCTGTAAGTAGTTCTTTGCATCCGTACTGGATGGAGAGTTTTTTTGCTGGAATGAGTTTTTCAGCTACAGAATAAATTAGAAACCAGACAAAGAATAATGATTGTCTTTTCAGTGTTTCTTAATATCAGCTTGTAAATGAAGGTGGGTAGTGCAGGAGCTCCTGTTGCCTAGTCTGCATTGGAAAGAGCACCCAGGCAGCTCCTACATTGCTAAAAGAATGCCAAATCAAAGGCAATGTGAGGCATTAATGCTGCATATTGTATGAAGTGTTCATACCTGTGAGTATTTGAATTACATCTTCATTGTACATTCAGGAGAGAATTCAAGGCAAATCAAAGTTTGTATTGATTTTAGGACCAGGGGAGGGGTTGTGGAGGATTATCTGAATAATTCTATTATTCACCTTTCTGTTGGAAAATTAAAGTGGATAGTGCAAAGAGCACTACTGAGAGAGATAAATGAGCTGCTTCACTTCAGAATGAACTCTCGTCTCGGAAAACTGTTGATATTATGTGCCTAAATTCCTTATGTACTTAGTAGAGTTATCTGCATAAAATATCCTTTAAATTCAAGAATGACTTCCATCAGCCCTGTAATGATATCAGAGGATGATTGTGCTCCCATTTTATTTCAGTGGGTGTACACAAATACTCCCATTCTATAAGATTATTAAATCGCAAAGGGCGCATTTTGTGATTATTTAGGACAGATTCCATTTCAGCGGTTCCAAACCTTGCAACCTTGTTCAGAGCAGTAAAATAAACCTGTAAGATGAAGAAAGACATTGTTGTCCTTTGAGAAAACATACTGAACAAGGCATTCTGTAATTGAACTCCTACCGGCGCCTTTGCCAATGTAGTATCAAAGGTACAGGATTTGATATAGCCAGTACATGCCTTCTCACAAATCGAGAGGCAGAAACGCTGTGCTGGAGTTGTGCTTGAGGACTCAGTGGCTGTTCTTAAAACATGGGAGCCACATCACAGCTTTGCAGGATCCAGGGGTGCATTTGTGTCCCTGCTTCACCGGGGTCTTGCCAGGCAGTTTAGAAGTAGTTTTAGTACGAGTGGATTTAGTACGAGTGGATTTAGTTTGGCAATGGTAGCGCTTTTTACTGATAAGCTTGAAAGAAGACAAAGTCAAAAAGTCCAAAATCTCAGTCACCAACAGACAGAAAATCTAACCTGACTGCAGAGGGGAAGAAAAGGAATTAAACAGAACCCTCATGGTGTCACGCTGCCATAGAATTCAGAGGCAGAAAGGGTAAATGAGGGAGAGCACAGTTGGCTAATCTGGCTTGGAAATCAGAAACAAGAGCACTAGCCACAGCTACAGAACTGCCTTACAAGGAATTTCTCAGCCTTCCTGGTCCTACCCCAAAATCTGTTAAGGAATATGAAGAGTATTTGTTCGTGCAGTAGGAAAGGGTGAAAAGAAGGTGTTAAATGGGTGAGCAACAGCACTGCTGGAAACAGGGCGCTGAAGGAAGAACTAAGGTTTTGCAGAAGATTTTTGGCAAGAAGACATCTCTGAAGATTTTCTCTGGATGCAAATATCCCATTTTCCTCATTCTAGAGAAGAAAAGGTACTGGAATAAAACTTCAAGTTACTCTTGAACCACCTCACAGGGTTTTCACTCTCTTCCTTGAGTCTTGTCTTGAATAAGCTCCTACTCGAGTCAATAGAAATGTGCTTTAGTCCTAACGCTATAAAAACCGAGTAAGCACTTTGAGATTTGCCCCATTGATTTTGCCAAGTTTTGGTTGAGTGAGAACTTAATAAAGATTTTGGATTGTGAAGATAAAGAACTGACTTTTGACATCCTGATTCAATTTCTAGCCAGTCATTTTACGGATTAACTCCCATTGAGTTCAGCAGGAGCGTGTCAGTGCACGGGCTGAGTCAGGATCCAGCCCTCGGTCCACTGCCAGGAGTCAATGTCTTGCCTCCTTTAACCTGCCCATTGATCCAGGAGCTCAAAACTTCAGGGAAGAAACAGCCATGGTTTCTGTGTTGAATTTGATCACAAGGCAGGGGTTATGCTGGCTCAAGTACACAGAAAGTTAAAAGGAGTCCGAGCAGAGGGAGAGAAGGTGAGGATGTTTGGTCTTCAGAGGAGGAGGAGGATTTTTGCAGGTCATGGGACAACCTGTGTGTATCAGTAGAGGGGAGGTTTAAGCTGGATATTAGAACAAGGTTCTTCTTCCAGAGATTGGTTGGGCACTGGAATAGGCTTCCCAGAGTAGTCACAGCACCAGAGTGGACAGAGTTCAAGGAGCATTTGGATGATACTCTTAGGCACAGGGTGTGACTCTTGGGGATGGTCCTGTGCAGAGCTAAGGGTTGGACTTGATCATTGTGGGTCCTTTCCAGCTCAGCAGATTTGCGATGCTGTGAAGTTGTTCCTGCAGTTACTGGCATTGTGTTTGTCTGGTGTTGAATTAAATCCCAACATGCAGAAGGAAAAGGGACTATGTGAGGCTTGTGCCTATGTTGGTGGTGAGCAAAAAGCACCGGGAAGACGAGTTGGGTGCCTTGCCGTGGTGAGGAGCACAGTATTGCATCATGTAGTTGCTTTGAAAGTCCAAGTCAGCCTTCTCCAAACCAGAGGAGCGGTGAAGAAGCCGCCACTTGTGCTGTAAATGTCCCTTCTTCCTTCAGCAGCAGAAATCAGATGGTTTTCATGTGGTTTCCTGAGTTGCTGTCATCATTATTCTTCCTTTTCTGTTGTTTTCTTTCATGTCTGTTTTAAATCACATATGTCTACCCATTTGAGCATGTTCTTGGTGTATCTACGATATTTTTCCCAAGATTCCTGTCTGAGTTTGGTGAGCGATTGTGCAGTATTTGTACAGGTTCTTATATATGAAAAAAATATATTTAGGAATGGTAGAAGATCTCTGATTTTGAGGGGAGTACATTTTTTTTTTAAAAAAAAAGTCTGCCTGACTTATGGTAGAGATTCATAAACTAGCAAGATTTTGTTTAGAAACACGAATTTTCTTTCTTGGGTTACATAAGCACAACATAGTCACTTAAACATTTTAAATCAATTTTCTTTGCGCTCTTAGAATTCCAAAACCACAAAATGGATTTCTTTCAAGTTTCTTGTATGCCAAGGTTCAGCCCAGAGGGATTTTTTTTNAATTTTTTTTGTGGCCAGGGTTAACCCCAGGGGGTTTTTTTTTTTTTTTTTTTTTTTTGGCTTAGAATAAGGTTTTGTAATGAAAAGCCTGACAGATCCTTTACTATACTGTCACTAAGTACAATAATATATAGTGCAAGATTAACTTGTATTTTAATAAAGTATCATGAACAGAATAAAGGGAGCATTTTAAAAGTATTAGTTGAAAACTGTGTAAGTTTGGTTTGACCCAGTGCTAAGAGAATATACCTTTAGTTTCGTGGTTCAGTCAAGTGAGAGCATAAGAAGCAAAACTGTTATATAGGGAGCCTTTCACATGGTTAAACATTTCAGTACTTTGTTCCTTACAAAAGTTGATGCCTTTTGAAAACACAGCTAATCCATCAGCTTCCCAGAATGACAAAAACGTGCTGAATTTCTTTGTGTAACACAGCCCTTCTTCCCAATTTCTTGGAAGGAAAAGAAAAAAAGAATAACAATGGGGATCATGGCCTTTCCTTCTGCCCACTCCAAACCCTGGCAATCATTTGCTCCCTGCCCCTCAGTGCATGTGGCTCTGGAGCATGGCCACTCACAGGCAGGGCATAAGGGGCAGGGTGTGCCCGTCGCTGACACGAGCCATGGGCTGACACAGCAGCCTGGGGTCCCAGTGCCACAGGAGCAATTCCCAGCCTGCAAAACTCGGGGGGTTCATTTGCCCCACTTCTGCTTTCTCTTGTTTTCCCCTGCAGATGCATGTGATGGCAGCTTTTTGTGTGTGTTGGAAGGAGTTAAAGTTGTTCATTATTAGAAATTTTGGGTATATATATACACATGCATTATGTGCATTCTAGTTCTATACACTGGCATGCTCATGTATGTATATATGAATATATGTATGTTTATGTACCTTTGTATTATACTTATAAAGTATCTAGTACTGGTCATTGGCAAATTAAGATGTAACTCATAGCAGGACCTTCGATCTGATCCAGTGCGTTAAATCTTACAGGACGTAAAGCTTGATAAGATTTGTGGGAGCCCTGATTACTTAGGTAGGAAAGATGGCCTGAGTTGGATTAGTGCAGGCTATAAACCTTTGTTCTTTGGAGCAAGCTCTAATTAAGGGAGTAATGAGCAACATCCTTGTGCTGCTGATACTATCCTTGGCTGACTGCTGGGAGGTTGTTGGATGGGCTCTGCAGCACAGGGATGGACTGAAACTGAGGAGGAGGTTCTAGACCATTGGCCTCATCTCCAGTGGCCATTTCTGTATTACAGTTCATGTGATGCACTCAGATATAACGTGCATTAACGTGTCTGTAGAACAGCATCACACAGAGTCATTTCAGCTTTATGCAGCGTCTAGTCTGCACTCGGTGGAGCAGGAGCTTGGGTGCAAAGCACTGTACACCATGTCCTTTGTGTCGCAGGTGTGTTACAGCCATGGGCACCACAGTGACTGCACGTGCACTGAATTATCTTCACATTTTTACGGGGTGCTGTAAAAAGCACAGCCCTTTTTCCATGTTTCTTCTAGGATAGTTTTATGCCATGGATGTCTGATCCCTGTTGCACATTCACATTGACTTTGAAAGTGGAAACTATAATATTATGTAATCTTGGCTTAAAGGCAAATATTAGCTAATTTAACCAGATATAATCTACCCCCAAATGTCTATACTACTCACCATTGAAGCAGTGCTTTTAAAAGGTTTCTTAAAATAAGCACAAATTTAAAATTGTATGTTTAGCTCACAGGGAAATAACTAGTATTTAACTGGAGCATTGGTTTCCCTGTGCCATGCACTGCTGATTTACTGAAGCTGGACAAAGTAATTCCCATCAGCATTGATTGAGAATGTCCAGGTTTTGCCTTTCAATTAATTATGAAACAATCTGTTGTCAGCATTCCCAACAGATAGTGAGACTTTGCCATTCAGAGTTAATGCGGATGAATGTGGATGTACTGAGGCACTGGGAAGAAAGGCTGTAATGAAATTCAGACTGAGCTGAACTGGAGAAAAAGGGCAGAGAGGAGAAGAGAAGAATGAGCACATTGAGATCCTGGACAAATAGAGAGGGGCTGATGAATCATTCAGTTCCAGCAGGCAGGATGGCTGCTGAGCTCGGAGGGACTTGGCATGGGGAGCCAATAACTCAGCGTCTTACAGTTAGGAAAGTCTATCTGGACCCCATAAATAAGCTGGGCTGGGGGGGATGGGGCGGTGGGCATGGAAAACTGAGAGCTGCTCTCCTGAGCTGCCACCAGGCCACTGGAGTGTTCACATGTTCATGCAGTAAGGATATGGCTGCAGCAAAAGCTTTGAAACCAGGTAGTGTTTATGTAGCTCCATCATCACATCTCCTGTTGATGTTCCTAACTCCTCATCCCCCAGAGTATGGAGGAGTGTTACAGGATGCTGATCTGCTCCAGTGTGTCAGACCCAGGATGGGGCTGTGTCGTGGGTTCAACCTTGGCAAAATGCCAAACCTCCCCAAGACCCGCGCAGTCCCAGTGAAAGGAGGGAAGGGGAAAAAAAACTGAAACTGGAAAGAACTATATACATATATTTACAGGAAAGTTACAATACATATACGTACAAATATAAGAAAAAACAACAATAACTTCATCCAGAGCTATCCACCCCAATAACACACAGATTTCACCACCCAAATCTAAGTTTTGGGGGTTTATCCAACCCATCACAGGCTGTTTCATGCGGGAGCCCCTGTTCCCACAGCGTGCACATGAGGGTGCTCCTCCTTGTCTGAGTTACACAGATGTGTGGACACATTTAGTGTTCATCCCGCTGTCTAGAGGGATTTGGTTCCCCAAGGATGCATAGGCAGGTGCCTGGTGGGATTTGCTAAATGTCTAAATCACTTGGCTCCCTAACACCCAGTGAAATGAGTCTGATCAGGTACATCATTCACTCACTTTGAGGCACTGGGATGAATCTTTGCACCAGCAAAATGCTCCTTGAAAACCTGACACTCCAAAAAAACCCCATCTAATGCAGAGCTATAGGACATTTCCAAGATTCAGCCTGTGACACAGATAGCACATGAGTTTGCTTTTTGATATTTTTCCCTCAGTAACTTTAGAAGTAATTTTTTGCCTGTATTTTTAATGCCACAGGGTTGTGCCTGCTGAGAAATTAGCAGAAAGCCAGGCAGTCCATCCATCATTGTTGGTGTGTTTGTTGGGGATTTTTTCTTCCCACATTGTATATTGAAACCCATAATTAAGACTAATCTTTTAAATGCCTTTGTAGAAAAGGAACACAGCAGGCACAGAATGGACTTCTTATTAAAATTAACAAAAGCAACAAAATTTGTACGTAACATGTAACTGCTGAATGTAGACTTAATAATTAACATGACTTCTGTAAACCTGTTCTTATGCATACTGAGTAAATAAAATCACTACTGCTGGTAGATCGATATTTCTGTTCACAATAAAAATTTATAATTTAGGATAAACAGTTCTTCCATTTTAGGCTGTGGAATTCACTGGAATATGTCCAGCATGATAATGGCAACAAAAATAATGATGAATCACCGGCAGTTATTGAGAATTGTGCATTCATAGTTCTATCTGGGCAGAAGGAATTCTGTTCTCAAGTAGAGGATACTGCTCAAACCCTAAGGTGTATTGGCAGTGTTACTGTTTAGAGTGGCCTGTTTTGGGACTTAGATACACCCTTTTTAAAAACATGTGCTTGTCTGCTGTACTGGATCTAACTAGTGACCTGTGCTGAATGAATCAGAGCACATGCCAGTGCATTTTATAACCGTGAAAATGATGCTATTTACAGCTACCAAGGGAATGATGCTATAAATAAGGGGGGTTTAGCCTCTCCAATTCAGCGTTTAACAGCCCAGTTTTTCATAACCAATGAAACTGCTTTGGGTTCTTATTGATATTCATCATTCCAGATTGTGTTTTAATATTCTGGAAGAATTAAAAAATATTTTTATCCCTCTTTTGTCTGTAGCTTTACTTAAAAAATCAACTGCAGATTTTAGTCTCCTTAAGAATACATGAATGTTCAAAAGAGGGATTGGGTGATTTCTCTCTTGGGTGGTACAAGTTGATTATCTTCCTGATTGCCATTTCTCCCTGTTAAATGGTTTTAGTGACTACCTAGGAGCTGGAATGTCCCAGATGTAGCTTCTTAGCAGATGATGAATGCCTTTTATAACATGCCCTTCGTAGGGGCTTAGACAGTCTGGAAGGATTCACAATAATACCTCAAGATTACTCTGAGCACACACACACACAATAGCACACCAGCTGATGTTTATTCATCTTTCATGAAGCTTGTGTAGGCAAGGAGAGCAAGGTTGCTTTATGGTTTACTGGGATCATTTAGCATCAAACATGTCCCAGACCTTTGAGTGGGCAATGTTAAGGCTGTGCTGCTCCTGTGTGCAAAGATTATATTTTTAACTGGCACTGTATCCCATCATGTGTCATTTTTCCCTTATTCCCCTTCACTATCTCTTTTTATTCTTTTCCCCCCTCTGTATCCTCCCAAAATGATGCTCTTTTACAATGAGTTTTATTTGTGAATGGAAAAGGTAATGTTTACAGCGGGTCAGCTTGAGGAGGAAGGGTTGCTCTAAGCAAACCTGGAGTCACTGAGTGGATTTGTATGGGAAGGGACATGAAAGCTCACCTTGTTCCACCCCCTACCACGGGCAGGGACACCTTCCACTAGCCCAGGTTGCTCTGTGCAACTTGGCCTTGAACAGTTCCAGGGATGGAGCAGCCACAGCTCCTCTGGGCAACCTATGCTAGGGTCTCCCCACCCTCACAAAGAATTTCTTCCTAGTATCTAATCTAAACATTTTGAAGCTATTCCCCCTTGTCCTGTTACTCAGAAGTCTCTCTCCAGCTCTCTCATAGGCCTGCCCATGTTTTGGAATTTCCCAAAAAGGGTGAAGAGGAAAGAAAGGTTATAGCCGATAATTGCAAATACATAAATTAAATTACTAAAATGAAACACCTTGTTAGCATCCTGTCGTTGGGCCCTGGGTTGGGCCATTGTGCCCAGTGACTTTGGAGATCAAGCCTCAGGAGTTACATTGGAGCTCTGTGGAGACCCTTAGGGCTAATTGCAGCAGTCTGGCTATGGATTAGGAACAGATCCAGCTGGGAGGACACCCCACCATCTCTCTCCCCACCATTTACAGGGGGTACTCTTGCTTTTCCTGGGATAACACCACCAATTTAGTGAAGTTACTACTATTACTGCTTTACAACTCCTGTCATCTCTTGCTAAGAATAAATAGGTGAAATGGAACTTTATACTTGAATATCTCTTTTATCTTCCTGGGGAGAATATCTGCCATGGCGTTCCCTTGTTTTGCAGTATTGTCTGGGAAGCTTTTCCTTTCTTCTCTATTCTTGATATTTTCTCTTCTCATCTAAAAAAAAACCAGCAAAATGCAAACAAACAAAAAAGAAGGCATCTCAGAAAACCTGACCGCCTTCCCCTCCCAACACATTGAAAGGCTTTAATGAAAATAACTTTTGGCAGCTGTGTTTGAGTGACCAATGTGGAATGGGATGTGACATCGGAGCATAAACAAAACGTATAAATGTATGCAGGACGCAATACTACAGCTGGAATAGAAGACTCGGATGCCTCTTCTTTTTGACACATCGAGTTGTAAGGTCACAGACTGAGCTGAAGATGCAACTTGAGGAATGGAAATGTCTGGGTTGATGTAAACTGGTTTTAACCCCCTCAGTATTTCAAGATAAATAGCGTTGACTTGGAGAAGGCACATTCTCACTTTACATTTAGTCTCTCTGCTTCCCGTAGAGCATTTTAAATCTTAGGGGCCTGAGCCAGTCACAGATTAGGCAATAATGGGGATATCAGTAAGGTTGTCTCATGGTGTTGATCTCTTAAAATTAGAGCAATTCTTAGTGAGTTACCAGAAGCTTGCTTTCTTTTTAATTATTCTTGCCAGCTTTTCATTGTATTCAATTTAAAATTCTTCAGTGAAGATTGGCATGGTAAGATGAAAATCAGTGCTGTGTAAAAAGGAAGTTTTTACAGTTTGGTCCTTTTTTTTTTTTCTTGTACCTGGTAAGAAAAGATGTCATTAGGAGGACTGGCGATTTTCACCTCAAATGAAATGTCAGATCTAATATTTCATATGAATCCCTGTGTCTTTGTTAAGATCTCATTATCTTGTGAACATGTGGACCAAGTCCAAAAGAATTATATCTTTAATATTTGTCTATCAGTCTTATGTCCTTTTTGCTTCTAACAGAGCTGAGACAGGGAGGGTTTGTTAGTGCAGGGATTACTTCATTAGTTTGATTCGGCATGTCTTGGATTCACAGTGCTTTCAGGAGACATCATGGAATAAATTCAGAATGTGTTATGAGGATGCCCACAGAGCAAATAACATGGGCAAATTACCTCACTGCTAAAGGGAAAATAAAAATCACATATCTACTGCAGACAATATGACAAAATAGAGCAGCATGCAGGGGGGAAATCTCCTGTAAATACTGCACATTCATATTCATGTGTTTTACATTAAAGCAGTGGAACCCGTATAAAACTGCACTTATTAAAATAAAACATTTCTAAGAAACAGAACAAATAGCTAAGTGCTGGGGAAGGAAACTGAAGCCCTTTTTCCTAAAAAAAAAATAATCTTTTCATGTAACTTAGAGTGTCTTAATTATCTGCACAGCTCCAGCAAGCAGAACAGTGGTGGAATTGGAATGTGTGGCACCATTTAGGTTTTAAGTGTTATTCATTTGGCAGCAACAGTGGTCTAAGGGAGATGGAACCTTTGTGAGTTCTACTACATGGAATTAATTTGGAAATTCTCCTATGCACTGGTAGCTGTTTTGGAAATGCATCCCTATGGATTAGCGCTGGGTATTGGCTTGGTTAGAGCAGCTCCCAAAATCAGTTGTGTGTGTGTGTATTTTGAAAGGCATTGATGAAATCATCATTTCTGGAAGGATGGATTTGGGTATCCATAGCTTAGAGAAACTGACAGCAAGTTTGGAGTTTGAGAAATGCTATCTTATAATGATAAGACTGTAATGTTTTATTATGGATCTGACAAATTCAGAGCATAATGAGGTTTATAGAGATGTTACTGTTGACTTCAGCAGCAGCAGCAAGATTGGGTCTTCAGAAGTTTCTGTAGAAATAATCTCTATGGATAGCTCATTTACAAACATGAGTGGATCATTTAGACTCATGGGACATGTTTATTATTCACATATAAGTAGTTAATATTCAAGCATAAGGAAATTTATTCCTCTTACTTATTTGCCTTATAGGAATTGACCTTTTTTTCCACCCCAAAGACCCCCTTTCCCACATGTCCTGGCAAAAATCACATATGTGGTGCAGGGGGTGAGAGAGGTTCAGCTGGCAAAAGGAATGATTTTTGACAGGATGTAACTTATCCATTTAGACTAATTATGCATGTTAGTTTGTGCCTGAAGAGTTTAATTTGATGAGTTTGGATGCAAGTTGGGTATGGGTCTTCTTAATTATATAAGAGTAAACATGGCTAAACACTTTCCTTTTGGTTATTTTATTATTGAAATAAACTGCAGACCAAAGTAGGACATAATTATCTGTAGCAAGGTTGCCTCCTCCTATTGCAGGCAGTGAGCATTCATGTATTAGAAAGCATTTATTTAAATATTCAATTAAAATTGGGCATCATTGTACTGTAAATAATGTTTAAATTGACAGAAAATGGAAAGCGTTTAACTACATGCAAATTATGAAGGATGGTTTTAGGGGCAAAAGTTTCATTGCTTTGGGAAGGAGCGTTTTTATATATATCTTCTACATGACAAAATCTCAGGAGAAAGAACATCAGGCACCCCAACCGGTGGTGTTTTTGTAAAGCTCTCCAAAGACTTGAATTCTTCAAATTAAGATGTTAAAATACTCGTTAGTATAGGGATTAGTTAAGTGTGAGCCAGCATGTATACATGTATTGTAATGAGGGGGTTTGTTTGATCTTTATATATCTGATGCAAGTCGTGTGAGGGAAAGAATCATCTCATAAAAAAAAATAAAATACTCCCCTTGTGCTGTGATTGTTCCTCTGACGGTGCTTACAGGGCCTTTTGGAAGCCCTTAATGCAGTTGGGGGCACACACGGCCATTGTTGAGATCCTACAGGAGCACAGACCCACTTGTGCATGTGAGGGGGCTGACGGCAATATTCCTCCCCACATTCCCAGTGGGATCCTTCTTTCTTCCTCCTTCTCACCAGGGAGATGGAAAGAACCAGTAATTCCTTTGCAGCAGAGTCCCCAGCGTCGCTGTGATGGGGCGGGTGCCGCCCACCCGGGGGTGGATGTCTCTCATTTGCTTTTCTAGACCAAATATTCCTGGGAGAAAAAATGTGTTGGAATGACTTAAGGCTTTGCTATTCATACTGGAAAGGGCTGTTCCACTAATGCAAGAGACTGCTCTTTAGTTTTACTTTTGTCTTCCATGCTTTTGGTCTCTATAAAATCCTTCTGATTCTTTTTTAGTCTTTATATAAGGAGGGGAACAAAAGCCAGTGTTTACCACAGCTCAGAGTGTTTACCTGTGCCTCAACACTGCCTCCACATGTGTGGAAAACTGTGCGTCTGCAAACCCTCACTTTGCAGGTGTAAGAAGAAAAAACAATCTGCTAACATTTTGACATTTTTGGCAATCCTTTAAATAGCCTCACACCTACATGCCCCAGAATTTTTTCCTGGATTATGGCACACAGTTTCTGCAGCTTTTTGTGCTTCTTTTGGGGTTTCTCCACAGGTTGGTGTTATTGGATGTGGGAACACGGGTGCAGGTGTGTGCAAACTGATGCAAAGGAGTAAAAATCCATCCCTTATGCAAAATAAAGTATTTAATTTCCTCCAGACCACATTTGAATTTAATACAAAACATAAATGGGACTTTGCACTTCTGGAAGCCAGTACATACCACCCACTTGGCTTTTTGTTACAGTGTGAGGGAAACACGAGCAAAATCAGATTTCACGAGGTGCAGAAGAACCTGTGACATCCTGACACCCACATCCAGAAGAAAAAAAATAGACTAGATGTATAATTTTACCCTCCTAAAAAAAAATAAAAAAGCAAAGAAAGTTAAGTAACTCCACTACCCTTCCTTCAAGTGCATTTTGTGCTTTTATATTCAATGTAATTGGGAGAGAAATTTCTCTTTTGTCCTGTTTGGTGGGTAATGGCCCATGGACATAAGTGGTGTGGAGAAGTGGCCCTTGGTTTAGATGATCCACATTTCCACAAGGGGTTTGTGGAATGAATGTGCCTTACTGTACAATACTTACAGATTCTCTATGCAGATGTTAGTGTCATTCTTGCAGGCACATCTTTTGTTCTGTATCACACAGTGGAATGGGAGATACAATTTCATGTGAACTACTTACCAATCGTATGTGGTGCCACTAAGTGGCTCTTTGCAGTATCTTGTGTGAGTTTTGTCTCACTGACACACTGAACCATATGTATTCTCTGAAATTTAAAAAAAAAAAAAAGAAAACATTACAAATCTGATGCAGTGGAATATAAGTAAATTGTGAGGTGCCAGGACATATTAGATAATATCTATCTATCTATTTTCCTTCATCCCTCTGTGTGTGTGTGTGTGTGGGTGTGTAGATATATATATATATGTATGCTTCTGATGTTAAGTTGATGTAATTAGCAAAAAAGACATCTGAGTGTCTTTCAAAATTTGTTTACAAATGCCCTGAATTGAGAAGACCCATTTGCAAACATCATTTAACTGCTGTCTGACTGACATCAGGGACACAGTGCAGGGTTTTGCCAAAAGGACTGTTGCCCATGAATATACAGGAGTTGACTGCTCAGTATACATGGCAGTGCATGCATGAAAGGATTGAATCCATTAAAACTGAAACAATAGTTACCTAACAGAAAGGCAAGTTGTTCTTGTATTAAAGCGTATGGTGAGTTTGTAAATTCTGAAAAGCTGGGTGAAAAAATGGACTGTAATATAATCAGATGTGTCATTTTGTCCCTACTGCAGTATAAGAGAGTTACTGGAGCTGAAAGTGTTCTTGCTATAGTTACAAACGGCTGCTCCCCTTGGGCTGCCCCTTGGACGTGGCTGGGGCACCTGAGCTGCAGCTCCACCTTGAGCCCACCAAGTGCAGGAGCTGGGGTTGCTGTCCTGGTGGTAGGACATGGATTTGGGGACACCCCAGCACACAGAGCTGAAGTGCTGTGAGTGCTCTGCCCATTCCTTCTGTGGCACTAATGGGCGAGAGGCAAAGCTGGTCATACAAAACACCAGTGTAGCACTGGCAAGTCAAGGGTTCAAACGGGTGTCTCTAAAGGCCAAGGTGAGCAGTCCTAGGGCATGGTGTGGCCCTGGAACAGGGCAGTGGCTCACAAACCTGTCCAGGACAGGAGTTCACATGGCAGCCCTTGCACAGGCTTTAAATGTGCTGCTGCCGCGGGCGCCGCGCTTCCACGTGCCCAGATGTTATCTGGGGCTGCCAAAACGCTGCTGACAAAGGCAGAGAACAAAATGGAGATTTTCGAATCATTACCCCTCAAATCTGAAACAAATTTCATGGACCAAGGAAAAGCCTTCAGGGCATTTTCTGAATTTCCAAGGCTAGCTGCAAAAAGTACAGTGTTACGAACTCAAAAAAGGTCACAATAATATTTTATAATAGCACGTGTTAGCCTAAATGTTAGGGTTGGAGCCAGTGCTCCCCATAAGTAATATATACAAACAGAAAGGAGGGGTATCCAGGCGGTCCGTGTTATTCCTGCTAACATGCAGCACTATCATTTTAAAGAACAAAAATACATATAGAAAGTAGAGAAAATGTTGAATACTTTTGCAGGCTGCTTTTGAGAAACTGAGTGTCTTTGTGTAAAGATGGGAATGACAGCTCATAGTACGTTAAAGTGAATAGAGCTCCCAAGTCATTCAGCAGTCGCAGAAATTCACTTAATCTCAGTTTGATACAAGGCAATTTTGTTCTCCCACCAGAATGATTGTCTGGGTTTGTATGTGTGCTCTTGCTCTCTCTGCTTCCCTCCCCAGCTTGGGTGGGAACATGCAGGATTCTAGGAAACATTTCACTTAACTTCACTTCTACTATTCAGATTTATGTATTTTAATCACATACCAAAAATAATACAAATAGTTATGAAAGGCTCATGCTTACTATTACCCAAACCAAAAAAAGGAAGAAGATGAAGACATTGTCTCAGTTCCTTAATTTGATTTTATTAAGTACTGAATAGAATTATAGAATGGTTTGAATTAGAAGGGATCTTAAAGACCATCCAGTCCAATGCCCTGCCACAGGAAGACACCTTCCACTGTACCGGGATGCTCAAAACTCCATCCAACCTGGCCTTGAACACTTATTGCTGATAAAAGTAGCTGTTAGAAATATAGCACGGATAACACATGGTTAGTGGCTGAAGTGTTCAAAGTGACAGATAGCATGAGCCTGAAAAATCTTTCTCTTCTGGCTGTAGGACCAGGAAAGCTACAGGGAAGAATGAACATTTTGTAGCTTCTTCATAATTTTTTCAACCACAGTAATAGATGTGGAACCTCATGAGATGCTGTTGTAGGCAGACACACTTCCTGCCTTTCAAATTCTGCTTAATCTTGAATGTAAAATCTTTGGCTGTCCTATTTGCATTTGCAGAAAGCCAGCTGGAATAAACTCAGCCCCGTTACAATACAAATGTGTAGGCAAGGCTGCTCTCCGATAACGTTCTCGCTGCACTTCTCTAAATAAAACTTTGGCAATCCAGAGAGTTGGAGAGAGGATAAACCCAAATTGAGGATTTTGCTGTGGAGCAAGGGAGCTTGGGGCCTGGTGTGGTAAATGACTTCGGATAGCAAGCTGGCCTCTGTAATTACACCTGCACCAGGTTGCACACTGAGGTTGGGTGTGGTTTTACCCACTGGAGCCACAGCAGCAAATGGCAGGTTATAGATTCCCAAACAGGTGCAAGTACAAAGCACGCAATGAGTAATTTGTAGGATGCCCCTATAATTTCATGCATATTAAGCCAGTTATGCAAAGCAGTTTCAGTGAAGCCTTTACATTTGGAAGCAGATTTTGCACATTCCAGTTGATCAGTGAAAATGAAGCTCGTCGCTGTTTGTGCCGATTAGCATTTGAATACCGACCCTACCCAGTTTTGGGGCAGAAAGGGAACTATCCCGTGGGATTAGTCATAAAAGTAATTCTAGGTGGTTATTTTTAAAACTCCAGTGTCAGTAAGTTATTTCTGAAACAAAGTATTTCTATTTTAGTGGTTAACAAAGCTGCATTCACGTTCGGTTGCACAATTTTCAGTATCCTGCAGAATTAATTTGCCAATTGCTTTTAAACATCAGCAGCTCTGTTATCCATTCCAACATCAGAGGAATTCGAAAGAGACCTCCATGCAGGATTGATCTGATGCAGCAACATCAGGATTACCTTTTGTGGGTTTTTTTCCCAGGTGGAAACAGACCAGTATGTTCCCAAATTGTAATTTTATGGGTTTTTTTGCCAAGATCAAGGGGAGCTTGCCAGTTTTTACTGAAAGAATAAGAATTTTCACAAAACTCCTGTAGATCTCCAAACTGTTCATAAATTTATTGACAGTTGGCAGCCCTGCTGTGTGTGCTGTACTGTTATATATCTGCCTTCTTCACATCTGCTTTGTCAGGGTATGAGACAGTGAGTAAAAGTAGCTTAAGGAGGCTTAGCAGTGTCTGTAAATAAAATGGGAGGGAAAGCTTTATTTTTTTCCTTTCCTCAAAGATTTTCCATTTTTTAATGTGAAAGGATTTTAATGAAATCCCTGAGTCTAAGAGCAGCAAGTGCAAAACAAAGGGCTCTAGTTCTTGTGTTTCCTGAGAGTAATTCCCTCAGACAGGAGATGGAGGAGTGGAAAAGAGCATCCTCCAGATGCACAAAGCGAAGTCTCCATTACTCTTACTGTTGATTAAAATAGATAATATTAGAGCTAGAATCCCTCAGTTAACAGGTGATACTTGGGTTATAACAACATCCTGGCTATTTTTTTGTCTTGTTCCATATAAAGACTACCAGCCACTGAGAGCATGACAGATCAGGGTATCAATGTATTTCCAAACCATTTTGCAAGAAAAAAAGGCTGCTTTGCTTTTTCTCCTGCAAGGCTCTCCCTTGCAGAGCCCAGCCCAGGGATGCTCCTGATGCATCCCTGTGGATTGTGCTGACCATGCTGGATAAATTGCGCCCCTCCTGCCCAGTCCTGCAAAGTCAAATTTAACTGGGAAAATAGAAGTACAGTGTCTGGGGCTTAGTGGAGCACAGCAAATCCTTTCTATAAGCTATAGAGGTGACCTTTTAAACCACCTCCCACACCAAGCCTCCTACTTTTATTTTTGACAGTGAATATAAACCATAGGAAGGGCCAGTGAGAGGGCTGTAATACTTGTGCTCTGCCTGTGACTTTTAAAAGATTTTCAAGAGAACCTCGGAATCTCTCCTGTTTGTGATTTGACACAGTCAGAGGGACTTCAGTGCCATGACAAATGACAGTATTAACTCAACACCCTAATTCAGGTGAACAGAGCCATTGGCCAGATTTGATCCTTCCATAGGCAGTGGGTAAGCACAGTGACAGAGCTGCTGAATCAGACAGTAGTTTAAACATCTACTTCATTTTAATTGAGCCTAAGAAGTATTTTTAGGAAATGTTTAAAGTACAAAGGAAAGTTTTGTTTAAAAATAGATTTTTGACAATGTAAAATAGGTTAGTGCTTCCTTTGAGGCAAACAAACAACCCACTTAAGAATTAAAAATTTCCAAGCAAATGATTTGGAAATCCTTCCTTCTTGAAGCGTGATCAAAGTAAAGTCTTGACAGGTAGCATTTATCACAGGTAGTACCTTCTGCTCAGTAAGTACTTGATGAGGCAAAAAGAAAAATTAAAATGGGGGTTCACAGTTACATGAGTATCTATTGTACTTCAAGCATAAAAATCCTCCCTTTAGCAAAAACTTCAATTTTCACAGAAGCTGCAGCTCTGTTTTGAAACTACGGGCCTGTCGTTACATAATGGGATTTTGGGTTGGAAGACACAGGAATGGAGAATGGGGGTTGGACAGCTCTTCCCAGGCTGTCCTGCAGAGTAGGATTGGTTGGGCACTCTTGTGCCTTTATCAGGATGCTGGTCCTTTGAAATGTTCCACATGGTGGAACTTCAGCCTTGCCTCTGCAACAGCATCCCATAATCTTATGCAAAGCACTTGAGTGCTTAATTTTCAGCCTGGAAATGGGCCAAGTGAAGTGAATAAGGATTAGTTAGGGTCTGAGGAGAGAACTTCCAAAGGCGTAGGGGACAGTTAGAGCATCTAATTCTTTTCCAAAGCTATAGGAAGTCAAGCACCTAGTACGTGCTTTGAGGGATTGTAAATCTTTCCATAAGGCAAAAAGCATGCATTGAAGTGTTGTGCTACATTAAGAATCCCCTCTATGATGAATTCCACCTCCATCTTGATATTCAGCCCTAATTTCCCTTCATTGCTTGAATCCCTTCTCTCTCTGGTATAGCAGCTGACACCCTTCTCTATATTCACTTTCTTTTTCTTCTTGCTTTCCTTGAGGTCAGGCTTTGAACCAGTGCATGGTGCTGTAGGTGATGAAATGATTATTATTTTTTCCCCCCAAAAAAGGTAAGATTTTTAAAAGAGAAATTTTTGTTTCCCTTTTTTTGACTTGATTTAGATGTCAGGATGTTCCCTGCTCGCAGAATAACGCTTCCTTGTTTGAATGGTTTAGAAGCAGAAACATTGACAGTGAACAGGGAGGTAACATGGTAACTGAGATCATGGTGAGAATGCAAAGAAGGGGTTCAGGTTGTGTTTTAAATATTTCTGAATTGCCATCATGCCTAGAACTTTAAACTCTTTCCAGAAGAGTTATAGTGCAGTAGCAACAGACTTCAGATCTTGCTTGTAAATGTAGTCAACCTGATACCTCTTGAGTGGGTAGAAGGTGCACAGTTAATTATCCTCCCCATGAAAAGTGTTTTCAAGAGCAGCCATGTCAAAATGTAGAGAGCAGTGCAAGTGGTTATGAAATATAGCTGCAGTGGGTGGAAGGCATCCAAATAAATCCTATTTCAGCTTCTCAGATCCACCATTGTAGATTTATGGGCACTCTTCTCTGTGTGTGAAGGACAGGATCTCAGAGCAAGGAATGCTGATTCTATTTTCCTGGTGAGAAGTGATCCTTCTCTGTATTTTACTGAGCAGCTGACTCTTAAAATAAATGGAGTAAATGGGGGAAAGATTCATGAAGCTCATCTGACAGCTCAGAGCCCCACCCCAAACACAGTAAGAATTATACAGCCTAAGTGAGCTCCAGCCTAATGGATCCAGCTTCAAAGAGTTTATTTAAAGCCATTTTTAGTTTCTTGTCCATCCTGCACAGCAAATGGCCTTCAGTCAGCAGTATTCCCTGCAGTGTGAGTACAGAGCTGCCTGATGCCAGGATCCCGTGGGAACCCGCAGTGCAGAAGGCACACGTTTCTTGGGTACCTCAGCCTGCAACTGATGTCAAACCTCTAAAATATTTAGGAAGGTACAACTGCAAATTGCAAATAGGAGCATTACCCATGCAATGCTTTTAGGATTTTTTGCTGGAGGCTGCAAGACTTTGCAAGGAAGGCATTCAGGCTGTTGTCTGCACTCGAACACCCCAGCTTGCACTTGCAGTGAAAATGAAGCCTGTGAGCCAGCTGTTTTCTTTTGCAGATGTAGACACTTAACTACAAGCCACCTGATTGTCAGCAGTGGTGAGCAATCACAGCTTCCATTCATCTTTTTGAGAGCCTTGGTGCTTGCTACTGTTGGAAATAAGACCACTTGTGCTCAGGTGCCTGACAGAAAGTGAGTTTGAAATTGTTGTGCCTTGAAAAGGAATTACAGTGATTTGCCTTCTTGAAGGTGGCTGAGCCAGTCTAACACACTTGCCTTGACTGGAATCTGAGTTGTTCCTGGAAGGCTTTGCAGGTGACTTCATGGGATTACAGTCCTTCATGTTTTCTGATAGTGCAGGCCAGACACTTCCCTCAATACTCAGAAACCCTTCCTTATCTAGCTTAGATATCTGTACCTCAAGGTTCCATTCTTAAGGGGTTTTATTTCAACAAGAGACCTAGCTAAAGCCATATTTTACAACTGTTTAGTGTAAAACCTTCTTTGAGTCAGATCATTATCGAGTGTTACAGATGCCTCAGGGAAGTTCTGAGCCAGGTTATGGATAGAAATATATTTTTTGAAGTTGCTACCACTGTTTATGGCACAAATTATCAATAACCTGTCTTTAAATCCAGCCAGTGAACTAACCTTGCCTGATACCATGAATGAAAGCAATGCCCCAGTTCAGGAACCCTTTGGCTGAGCCAGGCCCTCAGAGAGAAGGGTGTGTTTAAAAGGTCCCTTCCAACTCAATCTCTTCTATATTCTATTGTTTTGGAACAAGGTACTTGCACAGAGCTGCAGTCAGAGAGCTTTGGGCTTTTGGGCTCCTGGTTGCTGTGTCTGCAGAGACACCTCTCTAACCAAAAGCATTAGGTGTAGGAACTCAGGTGGAATTTTGACTGTCTAAATCCAGGCTTTCATTTTGCAGTTTTTGAGATATACACTAGAAAAGTAAATTGATGGTAACACGTGTAAAATAGCACAATTGCTTTTTAATTACTTATCTAAATGGAAAACAATTATCTGGAGAGTAGGCAAGAGACTGAACAAATGTTTAAATGGTTATTGTCAAAAAGTTTTGGTTTTGTCCAGTGTTTTTTCCAGAACATTCTTTGTGCTTTGAGACATGAATGCAGTTAGAATTTAACATCTCTCTCTCTCTGTAGTATATAGTAGTGGGATTTCCAGTGCCGAAAATCTGTGTTAGATGCTGAGCAGACTATTCAGATTATTTTCAAAATGAAAGAGATACTTTGAACTATCTAATGCCATGTCACTTACCTGTTAAAATCCCCTCTTTTCCTAGCCTTTTTCTCATGTAAAAGGCTGGTTGTTGTCTGTCCTTTGTACTTTATAAAACAAGTCTGTGCATTCAGTAGGATGAAATCACCTCTGTATTTAAGAAACGTGTAATTTATTGTGACCTTTAGCAATCTGAACGTACCTGATTACCTTACTCTAGTTTGCTGGGCTTCCCTCGCACCCCTCTTGCCAGGATCCCCAACTTTTAAAATCCCAGGCAAGAAACCTGGATGGAAGTTAGCTCAGGAGCAGTGCTGAGATAGAGAATTCCCACCGACAGCAAGTGCTGACATGTGCAAAGATGTGTAAATAAGCTGAAGGTTTCAAGTGTTTGAGAAACAACCATAATGCAGAAATACCTGTCTGGTTAAGGCTATCAGAGGGCTTGACCTCAGATTTGCTGAGAGTAAAGAAGATTCCCACTTGCTTAAGCAGACTGTGCATCAGCCATAGGCATTTCAGTGGGTTTTTTTAGACTCACGAGACCAACAACACGAAGTGAGAGAAGAAAGTCTTGAAAAGGAAAGTATTAGAACAGAAGGAAATGAAATGCAGCTAAAGAAAATTGATTTTGTTTCATCAAATACTTTTTGAAGTTATGAAGTTGCGGTATTTATCTTAGAAGTACTTATTTTCTGCATGGATTTCAGAGCTATAAAAATATACATTCTCCTTTGTCAACATTTTTTCCTGAAAAAGCTCAGTTTAGATAGCTGGACATGCACTAATCCCCTTTTATTCTACAAAAGAATGAACGGGAAAAAAAAGAGAAAACAGAATTATTTGAGTCCTTATGAACTCAAACAATTTGTTTAAATTTCTTTTATACCCAATTTGCATTCCGAGCTGGGAAGCTTTTGGGATGATTCCTATGGACTTCAGAAGCCCAAGCATTCAAGCAGTACAAAGGACAAGGAAATGTGAAAAATCATGTGTAGTCCCAGGGTTTGCTATAACTCTTTATGTAATTTGCACATGGATAGTCCTTTGTATAATGAACTAGAGCCTGAGCAGGGTTAGAAATGTGGACTGCTCGGGGTTGAGCTTTGCCTGGGACACACAGGAGTTCGAGGGGCCATCAGTGCAGAATTCTGCCTGTCCCTGGGCTCCTGCCTCTCCCTCTCGCGCTGGCGTTTCCCATATGCTGTAGCAAAGAGTTCATTGCCACAAGATGTCACTGACACTAAGAATTTAGTGAGCATCTTCAACGGGAAATATGGCATTGAAATGGCTGAGAAGCATTCACAGCTTCGAAATGCCACACTTGATAAAAGACAGCTTGAAACTGCCTGGAACAGAGCTGATCTGCAGTTCCTGGGGTCAGGATAAATTGCCTGATTTTCCCACTGTTTTCCCCCGTCTTCCTCCACCCCAGGTAGGGAGCAACGTGGTGGGAGAGACGTTTGCCAGGTTTGATCCTTTACAGCAACTCCCAACATCCCATTCCCAGTTTGGTTTAGTCAGCAACTGGTGTTTGCCAGATCCTCAGTCTGTTTAGATGGAAGTGACAATAATTACTTGTTTCCCAAGGATGGTGAAATGCTTAATTGCCTGAAATTGTAGTCTTGAGATGAAAATACTTGGAAACAAAAGTGTTATTGGGATACTGTATTGCTGTTTAAACAGCAGCTTTCCCCATCATTAATATACCCACCACATTCTGGAAAGAAATTCCTATGAAACATAACAGAAATGACAAATAACTCCAAGCATTCTAAATATATTGGGTCTGTGCTGTGTTCACTGCTAGATTTGTGGTGAGTCCTTCCTACTGGAAAATAAGACAGTAGCTGCTCTTTCTGGAGCACATCAGAGTTAAGGAGGGATAAACATCCAGGCTTTCCATGCTGAAGGTCCCCACTGCCTCTGGCTAAACCCTCAAAGCTGCTGGCACAGACCTGGTGGAGATGCTACTGAGGTGTTTTTAAACTGTCTCACACTCAGTGAGATTTTGGAATTTCACCCTCCAGAAAGGAATAGAAGTTTCTCATGCAATTGTGCACCTGAAAAATTTCAACTGGAAATATTTAAATATCCCTTCTGTAAAATTTCATTTCAATGAAGTCAAAATGCTTCACAGCAACTTTATCACACAACATTTATACTTCAGGTTCTTTCAGAATTTTTCAAGCCAGCTTTACCCATTGTGGAAGTATGAATACTTCCTTGGGGAAATAAATGTAGCTGATTCTCCTATATAACACGTTGTGATGGCAGCTACTGGAAGGTTAATAGGAAACTGTACGTGGCACTTGCAGCAAGTTACAACTTTTTGATTGGAATTTGTAATGTGTCAGAAGAGAACCTTCCCTGTGAGTTAAATTTCACAGAGGAAACTTTAACACTTCCAAATGTGTCTACTAAGTAAAGGAGTAGTGAATCAAAAACATGAGACAGCTTCAGGAAACATTCTCCAGCATCCCAAGATTGCTCCAAGGTCCCCCTGGGGCTCTTCCTTTTGAGGGCACTGCACAAGGAGTCTCTTATGGTCTTCACAGAGGAGATTCTGCTTCTGGAGCTAAAAGTTCATCATGCTTTGGGCGTATCCAGATGTGTGGTGGGTCAGGGCAAGACGTGCAGAATCCCATTGAAGATGCAGCCAGGTCTCCCTGTGATTGCCAGCTGGTCTCTGTTGAGAAATGTCCCTAATTCCCATAATAGTGTGCTTATTTCATGGTACTTTCAAGTGAGAACTCTCGAGTGGCTGGCCACATAAGCAGCTTTCACATAAACACTTCAGTTCTGCTTCCCTGAAAATGGCTTTAGGTGCTGATAAGGGAAGCTACACGCTTTGACATGGCAGAGCTGTGTATTTTATGTGGTACAATTAAACTGTCTCAGGCAAGTTAGACCCACCTGGTGTGCGCGTACCATAGAGGTGCCTCTCCAAAGAACTCCTCAATCGTCTTCTGGTGTTTTGTCCTCTCTGTTTAGCAGTCTGTTTGGCTAGAAACAGAACTGGATTCCGTGGGCTAAGTGCTGAGGACATTTATTTAAGCTCCGCTTTTTTGTGAGGTGTGTGCAAATTTTCAGGTAGAAGTCCTTGCACAGCTGTGCATCATTTTGGGGAATCGCTGTGTGCAATTGGCAGTCTGATGCCCAGAACAATCATTCTGGCACAAACAGGCTGATCGTATGTGAGCATCTGTCGTTAAATTTAGACATCAGTCAAATTCTTGCTTGGTTGTTTGACCTTGTAACATGGAGAGTGTGAAGACTTAATGTGGAGGTCTGAGGCTTCAACAGGTTTTGCTTAAAAGACATTTTGTTCAAGTTTCTTTCTACTTTCTGTAGGGCTAAATCAAATAGTATTTGTTCCAAACTCCAGTTGTAGACATTCTGTGGACTTAGTTAAGTCAGAAGACAGATGTATTTGCTTCCCATGTACCATAAATGGATTGGTCTGAGCCTCTTGCATATGGCAGAGTACACAAGTATTGCCATTTGGTGATAGTTAGGCATTGACTTAGCAGATATTTCCTGTTGCTTAAGGTGTTCTTTCAGGCCAGTGTGGTCCTGTCTGTTGGTACTCCTGGAATGCCCATGCTTCCTTCCCTGTGATCCCAGACAGCTGATAAGCATGGCAAAGCTCCATTTCACTGAGCAGGTGGGTCACCTTCAGACCTTGTGTGCCTTCTTGTTCAAGCTAGTGGTGAGCAAAGGGTTCAAGGCTCTCTTCCTTATCCACAAATGTCCTGAAGTGGGGTTCTAAGAGGTGTGTTTTTTTGGGGTCCACACTTCCCCTTTCGCTTTAGACACCATTGGTAGCTCAATGATTTTTCTTTCCATATGGTCCTGGGACCTGGAAATTGCTATGGGAAGACAGAAATGAAGACAGGGTGATTTTTCAGCAAAGACCTGGAGATTGTTTTTCTCCTGGTAGAGCCACAGCACAGCTACAGGGCTTGGGCTGTCAGTCAGCTCACATGAGGGGACAGGACAATTTATTGGAGAACCTGCTGTCCATGGGTTATTCCCAGTATCCTCTGTGTGCTGTAGGGCACAGCTCAGACACTGCCAGATCTTCTCCTCTGCCAGATTTTCCCAAAGCAGATGGGTTGTGAAGGATATATGTGTCAAGGTATTGGCAGAAGGGAGTTGACACTAAACTGTTGGAGTTTGTGGCTGAATTATATTGCTTAGAGAGGTCCCCTAGTACAGCTTACAAGTATAAAAATTAAGATTTTATATTCATTTGAAACCATGGTGTAGACATTTTTGCATGTTAATAAGTGCGAGCAGTTAGATTGTAGACCAAAATTTGCTTTACCGTGGGGAAAAAAAGGCATGGGAATTAGTGAGAGTGGGATGCTGAGTCTGTGCTGCTGTTTCACAGGAATGGATGGATTTTGAGGAACATTTCTGGGCAAGTCCTTTGATTCATTCATACTTCTCTGTGAATGAATCACAGAACATCTCTCTGCATCTCTTCTACAGGACTTCAGGTAGACCTAGAGTTGGTGCAGCCACTTTCCTACCAGCTTGACTTGAAATTAAGATATTTTGAGGCTTTAGCAGGTTCTGCTGCAGCCAGTCATTTCAGGTTTATGTCACTGTCTAGTGTGGTGGTTGGTTAGTGGGCATGCCAGGATTTAACCAGTATAGCTGCCTACTGTAGAGAGATTTGAGAGTACAAAGATTAATGGAGCTAAAATAAATGTCATTCAATTATTTTATTATTAGTATCACTTGCCGTATAAATCTGTCTTGAGAGAGAGTGGTTGGTCTCTTTGAGGTTTTGTTTTCTTTTTTGGCTTTTTATTCCTGATAGAATTAAGCTGAAGGACTAGAAAACTTCATGCAAAACATGAGTTTGGCTTTATTAGGAAATGCAGCTTTTCAGATCTTAGTGAAGTATTTGGTGTGTTCTGTGAAGCCAGGTTCTCTTATATGGATGCCAATATACAAGCATAAAGTAGTTTAGTAGTGTTAACAAATTGGAGGAAATGATTGATAGTCCCTTGTCAAAATGAATTTCATATCATACATTTTCTGCCCAGGGTGGTTGAGATGGGGCAGGCTATTATTCTGTTTCATTTTATTGTTTTCTTGTTGCTGTTGGCAAATGCCTCACCTACTGCCTGTTTCTGCTGTATTAGGTTGCAGAGGGAGAAAAATAAATAGTGAATCTTTAAAAAACCCAATCTTTTATTAATAGGGAAGGGATTAAAAACAAGCAAAAATCCATATTTTCATTAAATCTTTCATGAAGTGTCCTTGTTTTGTGGAAACATTTTTAAAATATTTGTCAGAGAACCAGGTTCTTGCAGACTGAGCTATTCCTGCTAAACACCAAAATATTCAAGCATGGAGGGAAGAGCAGTTGTAAGATCACCCCATGCGTGCATTTCTCGAGGCAGTTCAAAAGCGCTTTCAAAATTCACCTCCACTGTGTGGGTGAGAGGATTAATTCTGTTTGTTGTGAGCTGGGGTTGTACCCCAGGGCTGGTGACCAGCCACAGGTGCCTCTGCTCCAAAGGGATGTGGGGGTGGTAAGACCCTTCCCCAGCTGGTACCCGGCGGGGGGCTGTGCTCTGCAGCATCGCTCACATGGTGGCCGTGGCTGTGCCCCACGGGCAACACACGACCCACTGGGAGGAAGGAGGTTTTCCATGAGGAAAACCAACATACCTAAAGCAAACAAACAGAGCTGAAATCGCTTGAGAGGCAGCTTTTTGAAGGCTCTCTTTGCTGGCTGGGAAATACAGCAGGAACATCCCTCCGTGCAGGAGCCGAGCGCATTCACTTAAGAATTTACCACCCAACTTCTCAATACTTTAAAAGGCAAGATTAATGAGCACTTTATCCAGTGCATATAAGCTGCCTATCAAGAATATTTTCAACAGTGCACCAGTGATACACTGCAGATAGTGCTGACAGAAGCTAAAGTGAAATGTCATACTTTGAGATCTGACGCCGTGTGCAGTTGGAAGAGGGCCTGTACTGCCTTCAGAGACTGACAGCTAAATCCTTCATTCTTTCAGCTTCCAACATATGGCATGAAGTAGGGTGTGAAAGATAAATTTCTTTGGATAGGTGCAGAAAATATGTGCAACATTTTCACTGGTTGGCTGCATAGAAAGATCAAAACAGACGTGTTTTGCGAGAGCAGGAATTTAAGGCTTTGAAATCGTACCTCCAGATTGCCCATATTAATGATGGGTACCTGCCTGGAGGAATTAATGGAATTCTCCATAAGTGTGGCAGTGCTGGAGAGAAAAGGGGTCAGGGAGGCCACGAGAGTTCCCTGTCTGCTTTCAGTTGCCTTGTGCCATATTTATTGTTAAAACAGAGAGTTGGAAGAAAAATCCAAGTATGACTCAACTTTTCTTTCCATCACTGGAAGGTGTCCATGAGGCCACGCTGTGTGTCTGTATAAGCACGGGACTGTATGGCTGTGTGTGTGCCTGTCACAGACCCTGAGTTATTTCAGGATGTTGGGATGGGATTGACTGTGAAGCAAAACAGTCAGTCTTAATCATACATTACTCTGCTACAACCCTGTCAAAAAATTGGTATGTGCTTAATATTATGTTGCTTGAAGATTTCATCCTTACAGATGAAGCAAATTGCTTCGCATAGGTGGGTGTTTTAGCCAGACAGAAGATAAAATATTAATCTTGATTAACTCAAAGTAAACAGATGTTCTCTGATGCCAGTATTGCTAAAAACTATATTCATAACTGTATATTTTAGGATCAATGCAGTTTATTCTCTCAGGAGATCTGAGCTATTGTAGGTTTAGAGGCAAAGTAACCAGGCAAACATGGAATCCAATACATAAATATGAGTAATAATCTAGAGAACATGAAGATAAGCACTTATATGTTGTCATTTTATAAGAATTACAGAAAAAAAAAAACCATAATGATAAAATATATCCTCTTTTTCAAGTCTCTTCCCTTCCCCATCTCTCCCTGCCCATCTGCAGCCTGTTCTCTTAATTTTGTTCTCAGTAGGACAGGACTGACCTTTTGCTCTGCCTTTGTGCCATCCCCCAGGTAACAGCTCCCCTTCTCCAGTGCTGTGGGCTATGAGAGTGGGACAGAGGAAATTGTTTGTTTCTGGCATGCAGTTTAAGGAAAACTCTCTGACACAGATATTCAAGTCTTTATTTTAACTCCTTAGAATGTTACCCAGAACAAGTTAAATATGTAACATTTCCTTCTCACCTGCAAGTTGGTGACAGAAGCACCCAGTGGGAAAATTCCCAATGGAAAATGCAAATATAAAAGGCCTCATTTTGGTGAGTGTGGAAATCAGCTGCCTCTGGAAGTAGATTGCTATTTAAAATGTCATATTCTGAAAGCATGGCCAAAAGATTTTACATTTCACTGAATATTGGAAAATGATTGTATTTATAGCTATGTTTTGCATGTTCTCATTACAATACATGAGTGATGTATTTTAATTTTAATGTGCAATGTGGTCATCTAGGACACACTTTGACCTGCTCAGTATTTTCCATGTTAACTGGCTGACTGTTCCACACAGGTTACTCAGGCTGCAGACAGGGATAAACAAATCAGAGGAATAAGAGAACACTGAAAAGAGAAGCTCAGGGCACCCTGATGCTGTGATTCAGGGGGGATATAGAGCATTCAAAGCCTGATGCCCCCATGCAGTAATAAATGTTGTAATGGGAAAGAATCTGCCCCCCCCATCCATGGTAATAGCCATGGATATGTCATGGACAGTGATAAGGCTGGGAAGAGGTATGCAGCTAACTTGCTTTCAGTACAGCTTGAAGAATTATTCTGCTTTTCTCATGGATTTGCACCTCTCATTTGAGTGGTAAATATTCCAACAAGCTGTTTGCATTTTAAAATAATCTTCAGATTTCTTAAGGTAGCATCTCTGCAGGATGAAACCTACTTTAAAAGCTAATAATGCTAATAGCAATAATTTATATAGAGGGATTCTTTCCAACATGAGCAATCCTAAAGCATTCCCAAATGCATTTCACCTTGGTCTGGTAGCATTGCTTGTACAAAAAAGTAGACCATCTAACAGAGACTGCTTTAACCTGCCAGCTTTAGGGGCAAATATGTCCTTTCCTCTCCTCCCCTCTGTAAAAGGAGCTCTGCCCTGGGGCCGTGATACCTACGGATCATGTGGATCATACGGATCATGGCCTGTGCTTTAGCAGAGCATCCATTTTCCCAGGGCAGGGACAGCACTGACCAAGAAGTGCAGCCTTTGTAGGGATTTCTGAAGCCCTGAACCTATGGTAACTGCTCCTGGAGGGAGGCAGGGATTGGAGATGGTACAATTTACTGGAATGTAAATTCGGAATAATGCCAGTGAAATCTGTGAATGTGCTATTATTTAAGACAAGACTGAAATTAGGCTCCAGCTGCATTTATGGATACATGCCCTGGCTATTTGCTGTAATAACCCAAAGGGGCAGGCACCTTTGAGTGTATTCCTCTTTTTACTCCTCCTTTTTGCTTAAAAACCACCTCATTTATGTATAGTTGATTCATATTATTTCTCTGCTTAGCGTGTTATGAGCAAATGAAACTGCCTGCAAAGTTGCCAGTTAGTTCCCGCCGAGCTTGGAAGCCGGCCCGTGGGAGCCAGCTGTAATTCCACACTGGCAGCCACCATCAAAGGGGACTCGCCCAGCACAGCTTTCAGTCCCTGCTGATGCAGGCTGGCTCTCACTACATAGATAAAGCAGGAAAGTATTTTTTCCCAGTACCAATTTTTGCAACCTGATCCCTATCCTAATGTTTAGTTTAACAAATCAGGTGTAAGTCACAATAACATCCTATATCCGGGTCTTATCTGTGATACAAACCTTCCCATCTTTGACTCTACATGCCATCTGTCTGGAAAAGGTTTTATATATAGCTTTTTGTTTGTGAAAAAAAAATCAGAGGCAACCCTATGATGTTTCTTAAAAACTTTTTATTATGTGTCTACACCTTACCCACCACTCTGGGATTCAGTCTCATTTTGTCTGTCTTTGAAATTGCAGTCAGAAGGACTAGAAAAGCAATATTGATTATACTGAATTACAGCCTGATCCTGATGTCCTGCTGATGGTGACAGATAAATAAATGCCAGTCTTTTGTGCTTGGCAGAAAGTGCATGGTGGTGGGCAAATCTGAAGTCACAGGTGTATAGTGAAGATTTTAGGCAGTATGGGAGATGTGAATCTAGTTAACTTCTTCAGACTTCAGTGGAATAGCACCTAATTATCTTCATTCTCCTAGTCCTGGCTCCAAGCCTCTGGAAACTGGAGAAACTGAAGTGCCTCTCTAAAACAGGTTCAGCTGATGTGCTTGCAAGGTTGTTACCCTGCCTAGAAAGTGGGTTAAGCAGCTTTCTATTCACTTTTCTTACCCAGCTGTAACTTTAAGAACTACTGTAACAAATAATTAAAACTAGAATTTTCAAAATATGCTAAGCCAATTAGACTCAAAGTACAATGGAAAGTCAAGGTGAGTTAGGCTTCTAATTCCCTTAGGGTCCAATTTCCAAAAAAGTCCAAGAGATTATGTTAAGCCTATTAATGCAGTGTGAAATTATAAATGTTTTATAAAAAATTATCTTGTGTAGCTATCAGTTTACTCCAACTCAGCAGTGCTGATTCTTTTCAGTAAGGGGTAAAGATGAGCAAGAGAAAGCAACAGAAATTGTTTGGCAGCGAGACCTCTTTGGCACTAGAGAGGAGGTTTTGTCATCCTCTGGAAGAAAGAGATCTTGTATGGAAGAGGTCTCTTATGGCTCTAATGGCTCAAAGTAGTTTGTAGCTTTTCAGTTCTGGGTTTCTCTGGGGCTGGAGTGTGTCTGAGCCAACCTTACATGGCCCTAGGACCTCTTTGTTGTGCTGCTGTGACATCTTCCAGCTTCCAAAGCCAGCCCTGGCCAGTGCCCGTGCCCGTCCCTGCCCACAGTGTGGCCTCTGCTGCATCTTTGGGAACTGTCTTCTCCAGTGTCTGCACCAGGGAAATCCTGCACTTGCAGGAAAGTGACATTTTATACAGTATTGTCTAGTGTGCTTCTAAAATGCGTATGTTCTTTATTCAAATACCAAAATCTGAACTCATCCCTCCATATTTTCTCATGGCAGGAAGAGCTGCAGTTGAACGTAATCACTTCTTATGTCAAAGCTTCAATTACGTGATTTACTCTTCTAAAATTAAACATGCAAGTACCAACAATAATAAAAAGTGTTCTGGTTAATTCTAAAATTATTTCAGCTACCAAACAGATTAGTGTCTTCTTTCTTCAAATTTGGGAAATATTTTGCATAGAGCAGTTAAGGATGGAGAATATCATCTATAATTTTGTTTCTAAAGTGTCTGGTGTGTGTGTATTTAAACATCTTGTGACTTTAGTCTTAAACTGGTATGTGAATTTATTGGAGGTACTAATGTATTTATTCCAACATATGGATGCAGACATGGACTGCATATGAGAGACAGCAAGTCTTGCATTGTTGGAGCTCTGGATGTAAATTCAGCATCTGTTGCAGATGCTGATGAGTTGAATTCCTCTCTGATAGGAAAGCTCAGAGCCAAGCACAGGGTGTGATCTGCACTGCAGCATCCCTGCTGTCTCCCTGTCACTTAGACAACCTGTCTGTGGAATGTGGGTGCATATGGGAAGGTGAATTTGCTTTCCAAAATCTTCTTTAGAACTCCTCCTCAAAGAGGATTTGAGGGAAATTGGTGATACTTCCCAAAGACCTTGTGGCTGGAGATGACGTGTTTTGGTTCTGCAGATGTCAGAGAGCTGCTGCAGGCAGAGTGGGGCTATCTGGAAGGGCTCTGTGCAAACTCTTCACCTGGAAAAAATTGCAGGATTAAGGGCTTTTGTTTGTATTTCTGTGTAATGAGAAAAGTAAAGATGAGAATTTAATGAATCTGGATATAGATTATATGAGAGGTGCAGACACCACAATCTCTACTCTGAGTTTGCTGGCAAAACAGCTTCATCAAGTGCTTACTGCTGTCTTCCATTTCTGTCTTTTATTTTTAACTTTGTAGACATTCAGATTTTGCAGTTAATTATTCCAGGGTATGTGAAACTCTGGATTTGTGATGCTGAAATTAAACAGGGAAACAAAACAACTGTGGGTAATTAGATACATTTCATGTATCTGTGTACTCATCTTAAAACAACAGAAACTGTCTATGTTTTCACTGGAGCCTTGGATTTGATGGCATTCAGTAAATCTAATTATAGGCTACGGGAATTTGCAGAAGTCCCTGAATGTTTGTGTACAGTTTGCCATTTTTCCCCACAGTACTTTGATGGATTTTGCAATTAATCTTCGGATTCATTTGATTGGAATTTAGAATTCTTGGGTTACATCTGTTGCCAGTTGTGTAGTGTGGGTTTACCCTACACCAGTTAGGGTGTCCTTTGCATACTCTTGTATGTATGTTTTTTCTTACACACCAGTCATATTTCTCATATAAGTTTCAAATGAGAATAGAATCAAAGAAATGGCGCTTTCTTAAGTCCCAGAAGGTTTTAAGTACTGCAGGCATTGTTGAGGTGCTGAAGATAACAAGAAAACGAAAAAAAATCCAATTAAAATAACATTTGTTTTCAGCCTCCTCTCTTACCTGTTTCCTGTGAAATACACAATCCTGTTAATTTTCTACTACATCATTCAGGACCCATAAAATGAGTCACTTCAGTGAGTTCTGGGATGTCCTCTTGTAGAGAGGAAGTTTTTTCTAGATGAAGCCCTAGAAAAGTCTTTTATTTGTATTTGCTCTCAGCACTCAGTTTGTTAGTCATTGCTGGCTGTTGTTGCTGACTCCTGGCTCTGGAGCTACTCCTGGAAGGAAGAATTGCAGAATTACATGCTCTGAAGCAAATAAGCCTGGAGATTCCTCTGGCTTCTTCCCTGCAGGTCTGGAAATGCAGGACACACGAGAAGAGGAGCTGGACCTTTCCCCATCCTGGATTGTTATGCTCGGCTCTTCCCAAGCTCAGCACATCCCGTGTCCCAGAGTCACTGCCGGGAGCTGGGGGGCTCCGTGCTTTGGCTGGGCACCCCCAACCCCCGAGGACATCTCTCCCACCCCAGCTCAGCCTCACACACATGTGCATATTCTTGTCCCAGGTGTTTCTGGATCTGGGAGAATCTCTGAATGNTTTTTTTTTTTTTAACAAAAGCCTATCCCATTGGCTCGCAGCAGATAAAGTTTTCCCTTCTCCTTTGCCTGCATTCCCAGCACCTGGGGGAGCAGTGAGGGGTCATTCCTGCTCCCATGGCAAACTTCTGAGGACCACAGAACTTCAGACCATGGATACCCAACAGGCTGGCACAGTGAGCCACCAGACCTGTTCCCAGGGATTACCTTTGCTAGTGGAAAAGGTAATTCCTGGAATGACCTTCTGCATTTGAACACTGTGTAGGAAGGCACCTGTGAGATGATCCCAGTGTCTGTATAAACCTCCACAGCACATGACAGACAGCACTTAGCAGGAACAGCAGGCACTGAGTGGCCTTTGAGACACTGCAAAAGGGATGCTCTGACACCTTACCCATCAGTGAGGGGAAGTCTCTTGGGGAATGCTTTCGTATCACTGCAGGGGAGTACAGGGAACTGCAATAAAAAGTGGGTTTAATCAGACTTGCTGCTATCCTTTCACCTCACCCGCCTGATTGTATCTTCTCAGTGAGGAGCTAGTTAATTTTAATGACAAAAACGGAGAATCTCCTTATTGAAATTGAAATTAGGTTAATGACTAGTGATATGGCTAAGGGGTATAATTTACAAAACACAAATCCCTTATGAAAAAGTGTGTGTTCAGTATCACACACGGAAATCCCCTAATTTTGATTTGACTCATGTAAAGTCAAAAATCAAAGACAAAAATCTTGTTAGCATTTCCAGGAGTGAAAAACAGACCACTTGAGCCGGTTTCCCTCTTCCAAAGGGGAGTCTGCCTTTGAGCGGATTGAGCTCCTGCCAGAACACTTCCCCCGCTCCTTTTCTCCCCAGGATAATAATTTCCTGGATTGTGAGAAGCAATCATCCTCCATTTCCAAAGGTGCCTGGGGTCAGCTGCTCAGTTGTTGCCTTCTCATAGCTGAAACCAAGTTTTTAACGATGGAGCTGCCTTTGAATCACCTAATGAAGTTACCAGGTTTGCGGCAAGGTTTGAATCACTGGGGGCTGACCATCTGTCTGTGTCTGTGTGTATTGTAGTGGGAATGGAGCATCTCTGATACCATGCCCTTAGTTATTTTTTATCCATGTTTCAGCAGGAACTGCTGAGATTCTGGTCTCCCTTGGCAGTCTGACCTGGTGTGTTTGCACTGGGGCTTTTTACAGCATTCCTTGGTACCAGGAGATACTGAGAAAACATGATATACCCTTGTTGTTCTGACAGTACCCAGCTTAAATCCAAGTGCAGGGCAATAGTAGTCTGCTAAGCTCACTTTAGTGCAATTGGTACACCCCAAAATACTCATACACCCCAGAATTTTAGGAATGAGCAAAGGAATGATGAATCACCAGCCTCAGCACCCTTTTCTCTTCCTCTTGCAGTCATCCACTGTACCACAAGCACATATTTCCCCAGATCTCCTCACCTCCTGGCTGTGCTTGTGTTCCAGGTTACACTTCTGTGAATAGACAGGAATGAAATGATGTGGAGAGGAAAAGAAGTTGGGGGACTCAGGGCTGTATGTGGTAATACAGTTTTGTCTGACTGGTGGAGGAACAGCATGAAGGGACACGAGACTTCACACACAGTGTTTTTGAGAAGTATGTGAATTGCTCTTCCCCTGGCACTTTAAACAACATAGAACTAAATGTCTGTGCTCTCCTGGTCAGCCAGTGTGTCAGGCTGCTCACACTGGCAGGGGAACATCGCTCAGACAGGTACTAATGGGCACCACAGTGCTGAAAGGAACATCAGTTTCCCATTAGAACCAAATGTTTCCTGTGTCTCTACAAGCTGTGGTGTGCATGAAATAAAAACCTCTGACGTTTATGAGGTTCTTTACAACACAGGAGCAAACATTTACTTTTAGTGTCTTAATTTCATATGGGCATTTTACCTGCCTGGTGCATTCAGTGACATCCTTGAAGAACAGGAATGACATTAAAGCACCACGCTGAATTGCTGGTAATTTGTAGAACAGAACTCATTCTTTTCTTATCATTTCCCATTTTGTGAACATGACGTTGTGAATTGATTTGACTTCAGAGTGCACTTAAGAGATAGCAGTGCATGCAGGCTCTTCCAAGTCATCTCAGAGTAGAGCTGTGCTGCTTTCTATCCAGTGGAAGTCTGGAAAAAACCCATTTTAAATTAATTAGGAGATGCTGCAGCTTAAATGAATACATCAGTAGAAGTAAAGGCAGGTACTCTCAAACCTTCAGCAGACACTTGCCATAATAAAGCGAATCTGAGGAGGGAAAATTGGAGGTACTTCAAGAAAAGAGATGAAATCGAGTCAGTTGAAGGTTTAGAAGGTGAATCAACACCAAGTCCTTTGGCTGACAGCAAAGACTGACTAACTCACCTGTGTCCCTAAGAAACTTAGAAAATGAGTGAGAAGGAGTTGGTGTTTTAAGTTGGACTGGCCTGTTCACACTTCTAGTTTTAACCATCTGTAACAGGTAAATCTATGAACATTTTAAAGACAGTTGGCACGAGCTCATATTAGAAAGTATGAACCAAAAAACCCCAGAAAGTACAGGATGGTTTTTAAATGAGTTATACTCCAATATTTTGTCAGGAATGGGGGCTAGTCAATTAAAAAATGCTTTCAGTGGCTGCTGTCTCTTCCCTCTCTCAGCTGTCTGGTTTCAAGTCAAACGTGAATAGAGATAGACCTTTGCTGGTATTAAAACATGTAACAGATAAGAAAGTAAGGACTGTGCATCTGTGTATTTGCAGCTACGAGTGTCCATGGTAGGATTATGAGGTGAGCACAGGATGTGTTTTGTATTTTAATCTTCTCTAGGTGTCAGGCTGTTCGGGGCACAGCGATTATGGTCTGGCTCTTGCATTGTACCCCTGGGGTCTGCTACCAGCATCTAACAAAATAACAGTAAATCATGAAATAATAAATAAAACATAGCATTCACTGACCCTCTGCTCGGGTCTATTTTAGTGCTCAGGTCTATTCCTGCGTAGGAAATGTTGTTTGAGAAAGGGTTTCCATAGCGTTTTGGAGGCTGAAAGCTGTCTGCCTTTTTCGCTGTGTGAATAATATAAGAGCAGTTCATGAGTGGAAGAGCACTAGGAATGGCAGCAGCAGCAGAGCGTACTCTGCTTGGCTCTAAGGCAGCAGCATTCCAGCTCTCAGCACTCCATGGAATTAGCATTTGCCCACTGCATGTTATTTGCTTTCGCTTAATATGGAATGAAAGCCATTAATATGACAGTGTTTGAGTACACACCTCAGAGAGAGGAGCTGAATGGCATGTGGAGGAGATATTTCACACCAGTGAGAGAGGTGGGAGTGCGCTTGGGAGAGCAGCTTGTCCAAGTGTTCCTGGCCCTGGTGTCCTGCTAAGATCTCTGTAATGGGGCTTCATTCTCAGCCCTCCTCACTGAATTTACTCTTTCTTACCCAGGTCTCCAGTTTGGGGGCACCTTTAGCTTGTGCAGTGCTGTTTAACATACTCTTCATTCTGGCATGCAAATAACTCAACTCCTTTTGCAGCTGTAATGATAATTTCTCCCCTCACAGTGGGAGTGCTGTGAAAAAAAACCTGTGCAGCCTGCAACACCACCCTTCCTAGTCACTTCCCATTTTTGGAGGTTGAGGAATGTAAGTTCTGCACCCCCAGCATGTTTAAATGCCTCCAGGGGATGTTATACAGAATCAGGTGAAATCCAGTCCTGAATGCTGGTCGTTTTTCCTGTTTTCCCTGTAAGGCACTCATCTGTATAAGGTATTCCTCACTGGATGCTAAGGGCATCCATTCCCAACTGCTGCAGTGTTGTGCCCTTCTTGCCAGAGAGCCCAGGCAAGAGGCACTGCATGTGCAAGAACAAAGCACAGCTCACCACTGAACTTGGATTGGAAAGATCTGGGAATTGTTACCCTGTCATTGAGCTGTGTAACACCAAGGGGTGCAATTTCTGCAGCCATTAATTGTGAGTAAGCTCTGAGGCTTGATCATTCACCGACGCTCGTTAGCCATGCTGAAAACTGGATAAAATTGATGTTTTAGCTAAGTATGTTTCAAGATACTTCAAAATCTTAGGAATTAATCAGTGAATTGTCAGAGAGCTTCAGACTTATTACTTTTTAATAGCATTTTTTATTACTTGCTAATTATAAGGTGAAAAAGGTGCGAGGCACAGCTCGTATTATAGTTCCTTAAGTAAATTGGAGCAGAAGGTCACAATAAATTGAAAAGTTATTAAGTATGTACTTTGCTGGAGACATAATGCTTATCATTATGAAACATAGGAATACAGACACTCTGGTTTTTTAATGTCCACAGATGGCACAAGCTAATTATTCTCATTTGTATAGCACCTTACACCTCTGTAGATTTTTTTCAGAATGTTGAAAAACAGATGATCACGTCTGTTTTTGTAGCTGTGTGAGAGTTTTTCATTAACAAGATCAGGCAGGACCATCTGTGTGTTCTAGTAAAAAGTTTACCACCAACAGTGAATTCAAAACTTTCAAACAATGGTTGAATGCATAATTTGTCATGTGCAGATACAGCGTGTTGGCTAACAGCCCATGCAGCTTAGGCACAGGTTCCTGAATGCATTTCTTTGCTGTCTGGAGAGGAAAAAATGCCAGTCACGGTCTGCATTGCATTATTGGCCAAAGGAGGCGTTCAGGTTTGTGCCTGTTATGTCTGTACAGGCACTCGCCTGCTCCACCCACAGGCACCTCATTCAGAGTTTTCAGTGGAGAGGAGTGACCCCAAAGGATGCTGGAGCATCTTCCCCTGCCCTCTGTACATGGAAATGTGGGGAGTAGCCAGGAAGTCTGAGGGAAAGTGCAAAGGTAGTTTGACATCACAGACCGTGTGATTTCTCCCACAGAGCCTGCAGAAGGACAGGCAGGTCCATGCCCACCCTCCTGAAAACACAGTGTACAGTGTAACTTCAGCTTAAAGAAAAAATTGATTGATCACCATTAATGTTCAATACAGCTAATGATGGAATACAATATTGTGTGGAAGTTAGTTGCCTGCTCACTGTGATTCTTGGAGTGTTGTCTCTATCCTTCCACACTTCCCTACCCCAGCATTTTCACACTCCCTGGCTGCCTCTCCCTATTCTCTTCTTTTGAGTTCAGTGCAAAGAGGCAAAGTGATTGGACGCAGCTCCATAACTTCATGCAGGACCTTGTGCAGTACAGATCCCAGCTGCTCTCCATTCTGTGCCAGGGCAGCTGCCCCAAAAATGTGGCAAATGCCCTAAAACTCAAGCCGCCAGTGAGGCAATCCCCTTGCATCCCCAGTCCAGAGTTGTTGAAGGTCCAGAATTGCAAAGGGGGTGGTTGGGGTGGGCACAGCCACACTGGGGAGATGGTGCTCAACACAGGAAGTTGCTTGGAAAGGACAAGAGTGGGTGATAACAGATGGGGGCAGAGATGTCTGGGTATTTTAATTTATTTTGTCACTTGTGATTTCTGCGTGTTGGACACAGCCTGGAGCGTTGCTTGACAAATCCTCAGGAAATCAGTGATTTCTAACCCTGATGAGTATCAACTTTCCCAGTGTAATCTCTGGCTTGTGCGTCTCCCTTGTGAAGTTGTCAGCGCTCGCTCGGAGGTTGTGTGCCTCGTTAGCTATGGATGGATATCGCTCATTAGAGGTAGAAATGTGTCTTGTCTTTCCAAGGGAAACATTAACAATTCCACTCTGCAAATTAAGGGGTTCATTTAAGTCTCTTCCAACATTCCCATGAAAAATTGTGGCTCATACACCTGCGTCCTCAGCTGGTCTTGTTTTCAGTGGAGTGCACCAATCAGAGAGGGTTTCATCTTGGAGTGAGGTTCTTTAATGAGGCATTGCCTTTGTGTCTGACATAATTCATGTATTTTGGAGTCTGCTCAGGTAGGATTTTCAAAATTTCAGTGCATGGGCTGATTTTAGGTTTAGTTTTACTGAGAAACTTAAAACCTACCCCAGGCTAAAGCGAGGAGCTGCCAACATCAACATAGCCAGGGTGAGAACAGGCATCTGATGTTGCTTGCAGTGTTTTGCAGTTTGGCAACTGTCAGCTGGGTTTTCTTGGATGAACTGTTTAGCTTTTCGTCTTCTGAGGTTCCCAATTTTGCAGAGAAGGAATGGTGATGCTTTTGTATCACAGAGAAGCTTTTCTGAGTTGTAATTAATGACTGGTATGTTTGGGTATTCAGGGAGGAAATCTCCCTTGAATTATTGCTTTGTGAGATTATTGTTTTTAGAATGGCATGTGAAGAATTTCTTCACATATATTTCATCTTCTCTTGGTATCCTTCATCTTCCTTGTTCGTATGTCCAAAATGTAATTATAAAATGTTCCCTTAGGAAATAAAAAATCTAAGTGGACTCTTTCAAGCCATACTTGAAATTTGGGAAGGAGGGGGAGGGATATATTTGTTGCTTCTTTTATTATTTTATTTGTGCCTCAGTGCTGTTGAGCAGCTGCAGTTGTAGATACCATAAAACTAGGAGCTGTACAAAACAAAACAAACACCAAAATCTTGATCCTTGTCAGCCTGGGTTTGCCATCTTGGTGTAAGACAGGGCATGACTGATAACCTGGCGATGGGGGAGTCCTCAGAAAGAAGGACAACAGTAATATTTTCCAACCTAAATGATTCGATGATTCTATTTCCTGTACAAGCAGCAGTCGCACCAACTCTATCTGCTCTGGCAAAAGAGATATTTTAGGGGGAAATGTGAAGGTACTCTTGCTGCTGGCCCACCAGGAGCTCTTCCAGAGTGATTGAGCAGCAAGGGAAAAAGAGCAAAGCTACTTGGCTGGGGACAAGAGAAGCAATTGCCAAGGCTCTGGTGACATAGGAGGGGAGAGAAGTGTTGGAGGGATCAGACACTGAAGGGTGCAGGGAAAAACGGGGACCCAGGCATGTGCAAGGAAACAAAACAGTGTGATCCTCACCGAAGGCTTGAGCCTGGGCTCGAGCAGGTCAGGATGGCATTTATGATGATGAAGGGAAGGCAGCAGGGATGAAGGTCAAACTAGATAGGCATAGAATTTATTTTTCTAGTCATAGTCCTATTTTTGTTGTAAATATAGCAGGTTGTAATCCATTTGCTACTCTGACACACAACGCCCAAACAATAGTGGAATGATTCATTTCTTGGCTGGCACATGATTTTGTTTTAAAAAGATATAGTCTCTAAAAATAATAGCTAAAACATTTAAATACATTATTCCCCAACCATGAAGGATACAAAAGTTCATTTTCAGATTCTGCCATATTTGTGGGGAAAAAAGTTAAACCTTCAGGATATAATAATGCCTCCTGCAATTTGGGATTTTTAGATCCAGATACAAAAGGTGCTTTGCTACACATTTTATCTTGCCCTGTGTCTGCATTTTTAATGATAGGTGTCCTTCCAACTAGCACTCAGCTTCCTGCTTTCTCATTAAAAGCAAACACTAAAGACAGACCAAGGGTTATGGAGAGAAGACGTGTTGCAGGAAAAAAAGAAATTGAGAGAAACCCATCTCAGTTTGACACTTGCTCTCTCTGTTACAACCTGAAAGGTGGTATTAGCTAAAGTATCATTCCTGTAGTTATCCAAAGGCATAATTGGGAATTATTTCACAGACTGTGTTCTTTTGTATTTAAAATTAATTAAATAAAAGCTATTTATCTATGCCTTTATGCTCACTGGACAAAAGACCTCTGGTTACTTTTAACCAAGGTTCCCAGCCTCAGTAGTTGTGCTGTGAGCTGATCAATAGTGTGGTAATGAGGGAGCCCTCTGGCTCCACGAGAGCTCGGAACGTTACTATGGGTGTGATCGCTTTAACTCACTATTGTGGGATGATAAACTACCTTTTAATAGAACATTAACATTAATCTAAACAAGATTAGTGGAGCAAAGCATTGTACGAAAAAGCTTGCTCAATTAAAACAGATGGTCTTGCGTGCTGAATCCCATTATGTTAATAAAGCCTCCCTTGCGTGCCCACACACTCGGGCGTGAGCTCTCCCGTTCCAGTTGCGAGGAGTGTGGCACGTATAAATGTGCTCAGCTTTGTGCCACAGCACTCGTTTTATCATCTCTTACTCTGAGAGCTCTTCAGAATTTCATATTTATCAAATTATTTCTGAGTGATTAACACGAGATCTTTACATTTTCTTCTAATTACACGTCTGCCATTAATCTTCACTCTTGCTTTTGCCCCGAGCGTTTTAGAGAAGGTGGAGAGTGATAGGATTCGGCAATTAGAATCGGCTGTAAGCATGATTAAGGCTGTCTAAAACCAGGGGAGAAGAAAAAATCTAAGACTGCAGCAACACTAATGTGTAGTGTTAGCCAAAATTAATGATCAAACATTGCATCTTAGCATCTTAATATTGTCTCAAGTAAAATGGCTTTACATTTGGAAGTAACACATACTCACAATCTAATCACTGTTTTTTCCCCCAGACCAGCTTTTACTGTTCATTACTAGAAGAAACAGAGTTTTGTTGCAGCAATAATTTTTTTTTTTTTTTCTGGGCAGAAACACAGCAAAATAGTCGCATGTATTAGGAGACCTTAAGATCTTCAGACTTTTTTTAAATTCCTTGCTTTAAAGAATCCTCTTAAGGAGTAATTCATCTTCTAATCCTTTCAACCCAAATCAGCTAAATTAGAAGGTGATATAAACAGGCATGATTTGACCTCGTCTACCCATACCCTGCTTTGCTGCTAAGACAGAAGAGAACATTTTAGTAATCTAGCTAGCTAGAACTAAGCAGAGTAAATCACTAAATACTCTTTAGCTTAAGATGTAAGGCTTGGAGCTGGCAGGATGTACCAGTAGAGTAAGAGTTACTGCTTCCTCCTTTCCTTATCTTAGCATATTCTTTATAGACTCGATCATATTTTGGCCCTCAGTTGTCGGCTGAACCGCATGAGCAAACTGCCTAATTTCCAAACTAAAGCAGATAAACCCTGCTCAGGAAACTGCAGTGGAGTTGCCCACCAGTCCTCTGGATGCTCATGGTTTAGATGGCCCTACACCTGCCAGGGCTGGGTTGGCTCTTCTCTTTTCCCTGGTAGACCAGATGGAGTTTCAAAAGATGAAGTGATGGTATTTGTTTGCCAAGTGATGTGACTCCATATCAAGTATGATTTGGAACATCCCAGGACCTCTATCCTTCAACCTTCCCATTAGATATCAACTTAAAAGCCAGACAACAGCATAAAACGCCAAATGGAACCAGGATTTTCAAGATGATCACGACCATGCACTGGGGTGAGAGACTGGAGAGAGCACAAGCACTTTCAGTGGCTCTTCTGGGGGTGCTGAGTAGTAGGTGAATAAAATCGATTAATCCCTTAGTTGATTTCCTGCCTTGTGTGAGGTACTTGGCACTACTCAGTTTGAAGCTCCCTTTCAAATCAAAACCTGAGTGTTTTTCCTGTTCCCAGAAATAGGGAGGTGACTTCTGGGAAGCAAATGGCTATGTGTCTGCTCTGTGTTTCAGGTGTGAATTAGTTTTTGTGGAAATACTGTCTGGAGAGCTGGTCTGCCTGATAGATGTCAATCTGGATTGGAAAAACACCCCTATAGGGTGAACAGAGGCTCTTAATTATTGATGGTCACTGGAATCTTGGTGACGGATATGTACACCACTTCTCAGTCCACTGTGACTTAAATGTAAACAAAATTTAATGTGAAATTATGTATGACTGACAATTCATTAACTGTGGTCTAATACCTGCTAATATGCTGGTGGGAGTGGTGGCTTTTCATTTATCAGGTTACCATGACTGGCTTTTCCAGAAACAAGAGCCTCAGGTGTCTATAGTTTGTAACTTGGAAAGGCCAATTTTCCAGTAAAGATAAATGAACACTAAATCACAGGAGAAAGGAGGAGGTGTTTTAGATGGGAAAGTCTGTTCCAGAGGATAAGCTTTCTACCCTTAAAACTCAGAGTTTGTGTGATAACAGGGAGCTCATGAAGAAATAGCCATTTGGTTCCTGGTAACAGGGGCTTGGTACAAGTCATCAATCATTGTCAGAAACCAGCAGTGCCACACGAGCACGAGGTGTGGGAATTGAGCTGCAGAGCGATTGCTCACCGATTTCTCTTGCACCAACTGAGCAGAACTGAATGGGATATTGGTCTTTTGCTGCTTAAGCAGCCAGAAATAACAGGGTAGAGAGTGAACATATAATATCACCCTCCAGAGGGGTGTTGTGTAGTGCAGGTACCAAGGAGGAGGGCTGCCTAAGCACAGGACAGTGGTTTTAAACAAGACAGCCTGTATTTTTCATTCTGAAACTGCTGGTTGGGTGGATCTTCCCCAGATGGGTGAATTCCTCCCCAGTACCTTTTCATTTTAGACCTTCAGTCCCTTTGGTGCTGAAGGAACTAAGTGGTTATCAAGCCAAGTGTGCTGCAGGTTGGTGCTGTGTCAGTGTCCTGGCCATGTGCACACAGAGGGGAGCATGTCAGCATTGCACCATTGAACATCTCAGCCTCCATCCCTGTGCAGTGGTGGAGGCTCCTGGGGGCAGCTCCATGACTTTATCTTCACCACATGAGATCAAGGACCATGGTGTTTTGGGAGGTGCATTCATGGGGGACAGTCCTGCAAAGGAGAAGGATTTGCCTGTGGTAGTCAGGATCAGCAAAATTATTTGCTTGGGTTTGTTTGATTTTTTTTTTTTTTTAAATGTATATATAAATATTCAGAAAAACATGAAGGTCAACCATGCAGAATTGGTGGTGTGGCTGTTGGAGTTCGGTGAAATTCAGTGTCTGTCCCCTCCTCTGTGGAATGACCTGGTTGTGTGGTGGGATCACCACCCCAACCCTCCTACACTCCAGTCAGACAAGGGCGATGGCAAATGGCTAACTGAATAATCTGCAGCATCATTAACTGGTGCATATAAGCTCAAGGACTGATCACCCAGTGATGCCTGTGCTTGAACACAAAAATAATCCAGGCCCCCAGTTTCAGCAGTGATATCTTTAAAAGCCCAGGACTCTGATGTTTCATACAGAGATGATAAAGTTGTTAATGTATCAGCGAGCCTGGATCAGAAGGGCTCCTCAAGGTTTGGATGATTTCTAGTAGGTAATTCAGATGACAGACTGTGGGGTCTTGCTAGTATTTACATGCAAGAGAAATAAAATAATATTCTGTTCTGACAACTATATTTCAAACAGTGATATGCCCTTAGTACCTGACTATTTATCAGAAACTTGTGAACATCAGAGTAATCAAAGGAACAAACTGGGTGAGCAACAGGAGGACTCATCAGACAAAGGGAAAGCAGTGGCTGGTGAAGTTTTGGCGACATTTTAGTTTTACAGAGTAGAAATGTTGTATATTGGAGCTGCAGAGGATTTCTCTTGGGTAGTTCCTCTATTCTTTGCTGGCTTTTCTTGTTACTTTTTCTATTTGCCCAGTAGTCTGGATAAGCCATTTGTGCTTTTTGTTTTAAAGGTCAGAAATGTCATTAAAACTATGAATTACGGACTGAACAATATTTCGGTTTTGTTTCTTACTTCAACGTTTTCCAAGTTTTTATTGAAAAAAGGTAGAAGATGGTTGTTTTAGCAGACATTTTGGTGGGTTGGAAGTTTTGGCTTTGATTAATTCAAGTATAGCACCACGTAATAGACATGAATTTGCTGGCTGATGTACCATGTATTATCACTGCTCATAAGGAACAGTAGGGAAATTTAGGACAATTTCAGGAAACCTGTGCCAATCTCCATCATATAATCTGTTATTAGGTCAATTCACTCGTAGTATTATAGACTTTAAAGGCAAGAAGGAAGAAAAATTTCCCTTGTAGGCTGAGTCAATAAGATGAGCCATCCTTATAAATGAATATTTTAATTGGTTTATTGGAGTCTATCCATGCAAGTAAATTTTGTAGAATATCCTCCTTTTGTATAAAGGGAGTCTTTTTTTGTTCTTTGGATGGTTCCTGGTTGTTTTTTTTCTTTCTTATCACACAGTAGAAAAGTAATATGATTACTGAACAACTTGAATTAATTGGAAAAAACTGAGATAAACAAGTGCCTATTCTTCCCCATCTTTGCATATTAGCTTAAATTGAGACCTGATCCAGGATGAATAATTAAAGAGTAAAAATTAAAACTTGTGGTCATAGCACTGCAGTATAAATGAATGCCTGCTTGTTCTGTGCAAAGATTTATTTTAGCAGTTAGAATAAATCTGAAGGTGTAACTTCATCACGTTACTAACGAAGTGTTTACACTGAGCTAGACATCCCTGACAGCAGTAGCTGACAGTCCTTACTGAGGCCTGCTCTTGAAAAAACTGCATATGTGTGACTGGGAAGTGTTGACATGCTGCTACCCATGGTGGTAACAGGACAAAAGAGCCAGGGCAGTGTCCTGGGTGCTGTGCCAGCTGCCCCCTCCACATCCGCATGGAGAGGATGAGTCTCCAGCTCATGTGTCTTCACCCCTCTGTGGGTATATTGGCTTGTTGTGTCATTAGGATGTTGTTCAGAGAATTGCAGAATGGTGTGGGTTCAAAGGGACTTCCAAGATCACCTTATTCCACCCCCCTGCCATGGGCAGGGACATCTTTCACTAGACCAGCTTGCTCAAAACCCCATCTAACTTGGCGTTGATATCCCTGTAGTTCATAAAAGAGATAGGAACAAAGGTTTGGTAGGGCTTCCTTTGATACCATTCATCACGCTTGTTTAACCTTTAAAAGATATCAGCCAGCCGATGTTTCCCTTTCACCCCATCAATCAATAAATAAAACATAAAATTACAGCCTCATAACTGACTTTTATGTCTTTAAATGGCCTGACTTTTTGGTTTCTGCTTAGAACTTTCACAGCTGAGCTGGTGTGAAAGGGGACCAGACGGTGCAATGATGGGCAGTTCTCAGAACACTTCCATGGAATATGGTATTTTTTAATCACATCTCCCCTAGCAATCACTTCAGAATGATAAGTAGTGGATGTCAGTGTGGATTTGGAAGAAGAGAAGGTATCTGTTTACATGCAAAACTTTTTAATTAAAAAACAGATACAGAGCCAAGATATTTCTTACATTCCTATTGCTCTACCTGGAGGGTTTGTTGGTCTGCAGATGGTTCAGCACACGAGTCACGCTGTGTGCTGACACCGGGGGAGGGAAAACTCAGCTATCGGCCCTTTTTGCTTTCCAATTTCAGCAGTTCAGACATCTGGGGCAATTTCTGCTTTCCATCATATTCCCAAAACTTCTGTGCTCTGAGTAGCACAGGATTCTGCCTTGGTGCTTGGAGCAGAGCTGCCCAGTCAGTGTGTTGTTGAGATCTGCTGGTCCCCCTGGAGAGGGTGTTTGTGAACCACCACTAAATGTTTTCAGAAGATTCATCACTTGATAGAAACATCAGGGCATTTCCAGAAATAGCCTTCATTCTTTTTGTAAGATGGGGGAGAAAGGTTGGTTGGGTTTGTCATATCCTTTATTTTTTACAGAATTGGTTTTGATGGATGATGCAGAGGCAGAGAGTTCTGAAGTTTGCAAGTGGTACTTATTTATTGCACTGTATGTTCCATTGCAGTGGTAGTTATTCAACCATACAAATTAAAAAGTCACTTCTAAATCAACTTATTCCCAGAAAGATCAAGAGTTTCATTAGGGGGGGAAAAAAAAAAAAGCCTAGACAAAATAATGTCTCAGGAGGAAGGCTTGCAGTGATTGCATTCCTGATTGTATTGCTCTTACCCACGGGAGGAAGGATGTTTCACTCTTTATGTACAGTCTGGATCCATCTCATCCGCTGAGGAAGGGCCACCCCAGAGAGGTGTTTTAAAATGAGAACACCTGACCATTGAACTGGCTCAAGACCTCCCAGAAAGCCTCTGGGAGCAGTCAGGGTGCTGCAGTAATGAGGGGTTTCTTTTCTGTCACTACACTGGTTGGGATGAGGGGCAGCAGTCAGTTTTGTACTCTACTTTCTGTAGGGTTTTATTGTAATAAAAAGCAACTTCTTTAGTCTCATACTAAATCAGGTAAAGGCTTCTTGCTAATCAGTGGTTTCAGTGGTGCTTTTGCTTCATCTAAGAAGTCAGTATAGGGATTTCCTTAATAAAGACCGTATGCATGTTTTTAAGTATATTTTTGTACTATTTTTAGAATGAGCTTTCAGTTTGTAGTTAATAGTGTAGAGAAAATATCTAGATGGATAAAACAAATACAAACAACAGTTACAAGATCTACTCATAATTGAAACCCAAGGGGAGTGAAGACATGCAATAAATCAGAATTTATTTAAACCAGATGTTGTCTATTTTAGGCAGTGGTGGAACTCCATGTGGCTCTCAGAGGTGAGGCTGAGACTTTGTGGACAATAAAATATGCTTTTCTAAGAGCACCTGCTTGATGCCAGAACTCACACCCCTCTGTCATTTGCTGCTCTTCAGCCTGAAGGTGGGCTCAGTGTAGCCGTCGTGGCTCAGTCGTCTGCAGTTGGATAGTTCATGGAGGTTGGGAGTTTTGAAAAGCTTTAAAATGGAGGAAGAAATAATTTGTAAGAGATAATCCATGCAGGTGGAGAGATGCTGGTGAAGAATGGCATTCTGTGTCAAAGAAGCGTGCGTTCTTGTAAGCCTTTTGCAAAACCAATTATGTTTTAAAAGCAAAGTGGAAAAAAAATCTGATATATCCAGGCTGATGCTATCTGCGCTCAGGAGCAATTTGATCATAACCCTCTTTATATCCATCTCTTCCGCTGCTGAAGTTCCCTACCTTAAAATGAATTTGTTCTGAGACTACTCACTGGGGGAATCTAAACTGGTCTTCGCTATCAGTGACACGTGTATAATGACATTTTACTGCTTGTCTTATCCGGCACATCTGAGAAATCCTACTGCTAATTGTTGTATTATTAGCTGCCCGCGCAGCCCTGGGGGGAGAAGTGGCATTGGCTGGGATGGGCTTGTACTGGGTGAATGAGAGACACATCCCTCCCACAGCAGCTCCCCACTCTCCAGCCCCTTTCGGAAGGTGTGGGGGAACAGAGGGCAAGGTGGGCTCTGCCCGACCGCCGGCTCTGCACTGCACAGGGGATGCTGCCCATAGGTGGTAAAAATGCAAATTTTATTGCAGCAAGACAATATTTTCCTTTTGGATTCTGGGTTTTGTGTGCTTTTGGAAAGCATTTGGCAGCCACAGCAAGTATGTTTACAAAAAGAGCAGAACTGGTAAAGTTCAGGTTCGTGTTTGGATTCAGCCCCAGCAAACTGAAGCTGAAGCTGTGCCAGACGTTTGAAGCTGCCAGACGACAGTTCATCTCAAACAGAAAGCTGAAGAGGGGGAAAGAAATTTGTCAAATGTATTCCATGTGGAATTTCAGGCAATTTAATTTGATTCACTATACTCTGAAATGTCTTGGACTTCCCTATTGTTTCTTTACTTTAACACTAAATTTGATACCTTCTGGGATCTTCAGTGCTTTGTGCTGCATTTGTCATGTTCTCTAATTTACTGGCTTCAGTCTCTCTTGGTTTTAATTGAAGGGACTGAGCCCTGCAAAGGCACTCCATGAAATTTAAGGTTGGTAGTTGAATCCTGAGGTCCTTCTTTGGGAGAGAGGAGGGATGCTTTTCTCTTGCACACCAGTGTAGTAAGAAGGGGCAAAGGGGGTAAATGTGAAAGAGGAAAGTGAAAGTTATAGAAAACCTCATCCCTGTGACTCCAGCAGCAGCAGCAGCTGAGTTCCACCATGCCATGGTCAGCACATCCAGGATGACTGCAGAGGCCAGGAGGTTCATCTTGGTTCAGTGATGACCTCCACCAGATTGCGTTGGATCTGTGTTTTTTTGTGGCTTTGCTTTTCCAATTAATTTCCTGTTCCATGGGTGAATTTCCTGTGGAGTCAGTGGACACTGGAGCCCAGCCCCAGGGCAGGATGCTCTGCCTCTCTGCAGCTGTGCAGTCCTGCCATCTCTTGACTTGCCTGGTGTTTGTCACCCACTCAGCTGCAGTTTGGGCATTGAGAACATTTTTTCTTGTCCTGCTCCCAGTCAGTGGGAAACAGTGTCAGAAACAGAACCCGGAGCCTCCATCTGTAAATAAAACTCTGAATTTGTCCAAATATCAAAGCACTTGAGCTCACCAGGTACCAAGCAGCATTTTATTCTACATATTATTTCTCTTGAAACCTGAAGATTTGTGTAGGTTACAGCTGAAGGTAAAGGTCTGCAGCTGCTTTTTATGCAGGCAAAAGAGCAAAGGTGCAGAGTAGCTGCAAGTTAAATATAGTTACCCTTGATTCTTCCAGGTAACAAAGTCTTCCATTTCTAATATTATTGCCTGAAACATCTCTTCATTTACTGCATTGTGATCTGACTCCCTGGATCAGCATCCCTTCACACTGGAGCCAGACTGAGGAAGATGAGAGCACTAGAACCCAAAGTTGCCAGTGTTTACACACAAGTCAAGTCCACAAGGAGTTCAGTGTCTTTACTGGTGTGTCTGATTTATTTTTTTTCCCCTGACATGTGCAGCCTCTGTTTCTAGGTGTTGAGAGTTTGTTTGTTTGAAGAGTGTGAGGAGAGAGAAGCCTGAGGCTGTCTGACACGGCTTTGGTTGGAGCATCTCTTTCAACTTCTTTTCCTGGGCTGCAAATGGCCTCTGTTCAATTTTTCTTTTTTTTTTCCTGAGTAAAAATCTTCCTGCAGCTCCCCATGTCTTTCAAATACAGCTCTGGAAAGTTGAAAAGAGATCTGTGGCAGAGAGGAAAAACCCCCAGGGCTGCCAGGTTGCTGTTGGTGGGGCGGGTAGGAGCTGGCGGGGCTGGTTGTGGTTGTGCAGGGGCTGTTTGTCCTTGTGCACTTGCCACCACCACTCGCAGTGTCAGGATGTTCCTGGTACCAGCAGAGCTGGGCTCTCTGCTCTGCCCAGGATTGCTCCATGTATCACATGGGGTTTCTCTCCAATACTGCCCCAGCCTCCCAGTAGCTTCTTCCAGGGATGAAGGTACAATGGGTGAGCAGCTGTTACAACCTAAAGACTGCCCTGCCCCAGGCTCCTCCCTTTATAGATATCACACCAAACTACCATAAAACCTGCACTTTTTCCTCCAGAAATGCATAGTGGTGTTTCAAACCTTTTCCCATAGAGGTAGTTTGACAAACATGAGAGTGTTGTGGAAATCATTAGCGCTAAGAGTAAAACCTCCAAATAAAGCGCCCTGGGATTTATATACTCTGTACTGGTAATAATAATTAGAACATACCCTGCTGCAGGTAACTCCCACAACTTGCACTTTGCTCTGAAGCTGAGAAACTCATTGATTAATCCATGGGGTCAATCAGTCCATCTTGTTTGGAGAGTTAATCATAGAAAGTCTGTGTACCAGGACCGAGAGTGAAACGGGTTTATTTACTGCTGCTTAATCAGAGAACCCAAACTCTCCTGTAGAGTGGTGAGAGGTTTGTTTCTACTTAGCCTTTAATTGCAAAATGATCTCATTAGTGCCATAGTGAATCTCAGTACTATCCTGCAGACTCGTGGAATTTAAAGAAGAGCAAAGAACAAAAATGGTTGCCCATAAAACCTCAGTATTTGCCAAACATGAGGTGCAGTTGGTATTTGCAGGACTACCCAAGCCAAGCTTCTCTTCATTAGCCTTATAATCTGAAGTTGCAACATCAGCCGCACATCCCAGTGGCTTTCAGTCTACATCACTGTTAAAAACAGAGGACTCTCACACTGAAACTACTAGGAAAGGGGTTTTGTCCAAAGATAAAAATGTCTCCTGAGAACAACATGGAGTTACTGTGGCATTTACCAGAGGGTAACCCTCAGAGTTATCCCAGCTCAGAGTGCTGCTTTGCAGAGGACTTAGACCATGTAAGTGTCCTCCCTACAGCCTCTGTCATGTATCAGTCATGTATTAACCATTTCTGAAATGTCTCAGAAGGGCTGAGGGAGAGTAAGTGGATCTCAAATGGGCAATGAAATCATCAAGAGAGCAATCCTTGCCAAAGCAGGTGCTGTAAACCCCCAGGTGGGGTTGCATACCCATGGTAAAGCCCTGAGCATGAAAACATGGAAAGCAGTGAAAAATACCTTTAACATGGGCACCAATAGATGTAGGCTCATGTCCTATGCTGAATAAAATGCTTGAATGTGAATCCAAATCCTGCAAACCCAATTGAAACTCACTGCCCTTTGAAATCTAGGTAGTCTCTCTCTCCCTCTGTGGTAGGAAGCTTCTGGCTTGGATGTAGAAAATTGGGGATAAAAAGACTCCTCTTAACCCAATGCTAAATACCAGGACAAGAATAGAGGGGGAATATTCCCTTTACTAATACTTGTTTCTAATCAGATAAAAATAAGTGACAGTGTAGGAAGAATCCCTCGACTAACTGCCAGAACATGTCGATTTATCAAATTTTTCTACTGTTGCTCTTTTTTTTGAGCTCGCCTCAGAGCTGACAGTGTATGTTTTACAGTGCAGCAAGGTAGATTGATTGATCCTAAATAGAAAAGCCTTTGGGGTCTTGAGCTGATGTTTTAGCTTCAGAAAAAAACTGAGTAAAGCATGTTAATGTAGAGAAAGAAGCCTGGTTTAATTGGACCAACTCCTGGCTTGCTGAAAATTAATGGCTGGCTGGCTGTTGCCAGAGTGATTCATCTTTTCTATCATGTTCTACAGTCCTTCTCTCCAGGGGTCTATACTCCCCTCCAATTCCAAACCAAAAGTAAAATATACTTTTTCATTTTTTCTTCCTTAAAAACATGTATTTTAGTTGAATTGGCTTCCTGTAAATGAAAAATAGCATGGGTGGGAATATGAAGGAGGCAGTCAGTTTCTGGGGACTGGGTTTTGTTTACTGTAGGGCTGATTTGGTTTTGTTTGAATGGAATTTAGATCTTTTCTTAATGTACTCTCAACTCCTCATTGCGAGCATCAGACTGTACAGGTGACAGAATGACTTTCGAAAGGATCCCCATTTCAGTCTGTTGAAATGCATTGTTCCTTTTCATCTGGCCATGGAAACAGAAGCTCTGTGTAAGCAAGAGCTGATAAAAGTGAATATAAAGCTGGAAAAGGTGTCAAGAGCATTTAGGTGGCTCTGGAAATGAAAAGATGACTTTTCCATGTAGTTCCATCAAGCCCACAGAAATATTTTTTTTAAAAAATAAATTACCTGTGCACGAACAAGGTTTGCCATTTTCCCCATAAAACCTGCAGTCCTGGCTTTGTGGAAGCAAAACAGCTGCAGATGAACATGAGGCAGTCAGGAGTTCACCAGTGTGAGCCTAAAACCTCCATGGGTAATTTGATCGTGGAGGGCGTCAAACTTCGGAATTTAAAGAGGGGAAATTCAGAACGTACTTTTAAACATAAAATATTTCTGTGTGCTTTTTGAAACCAGCCTTAGTTTCTGCTGGAGATTGATTGCTGCTCGTTTGCCAGTTCTGAGGTGTCACAAGTTGACTTGCCCATGGAGTCATTTCTAACAAGCATGTAATGGGTTGGGAAGTCGTGAGTGTTGCATTACTGCATATTCCAAATAGGAGGATTCGCTGTAACTGAAGATTACAAGAAGATAAATAAAGAAAGATTTTGTTTAGCATAATTACATATGGTAAATTGTTATGGTAATTTACTATTATTCCAGCAAGGCAAATATTAGCAGTCATAGCTTAGAGATCATAAATAATGCACTGGAAAATTGGATGTAATGTTTCACATTGACCTGAGATATGGGAAATGGGTAAAATTGCAAGATTCCTGTACCATTAATTGCAAGAAAATAACATTAAGAACATGCTAAATCATGCTAAATGTTTTCAGCAGATGATAGACTGTGGGACAGTTCATTAATTCTCCAAACTCATTCATTATTTTTGGGTTTTACTCCAAGAACACTTAATGAATAATCAATGCTTCGTGAAGCCAAGGGTGTGAACATGCACATTTTTATATACATTCATATACCAACCAGTATACATCCATTTATTTCCAACAGTTTTTGTATCAAAGCTTTTTATTTTTTTTTTAAACTGTATGCTCCTAAGCTCCATCCCTGGGGATGTGTTTATTAGTCTCTGAAGCATCTGTTTGAATTGCTGTTTTTACCTTTTACCAGTAGAGTTTGGTTCTCCCACAGTGCTATAAATATTAAATAAAGGCACTAAGAGTTTATTAGTGTGATAGCTTTTATGGGGACATGGTAGAAAATGTAATCTATAAAGTTCATAATGGGAGGATGAAAATTACACATTGTCTCCATCAGGTTTTACAGCCATCATTTTTTCCTATTTATGTGTTTTTCTTGTACAGAAAGAGAAGGGCTCTGAGCATTTTATGAACTGCAGGAAGCAAATCTGGTTGTGTATTGTGTGATAGTATGGGATTTACTGTAAGCAGGAGCAGGATAGAAACAGGACTCTGGACTTATGTAGCATTGTGTATAAGTGTGATGGCTCAAGTCAGTTTTAATTTCCACGAAACACTGAAACAGCAACATCTCTGAATTCTTTCTGAGTGGTCAAAATGCCTGTGGTAGATGGACACATCAATCCTTTTAATACAAGAGAAACAAGATAGGACAAGAGGGAACAGCCTCAAGTTGCATCAGGGAAGGTTTAGGTTGGATATTAGGAAAAATGTCTTCACTGAAAACATTGTCAAGCATTGGAACAGGCTGCCCAGTGAAGTGATGGAATTGCCATCCCTGGAAGTGTTCCAATAACATCTAGATGTGGTACCTGGGGACATGGTTTAGTGGTGGACCAGGCAGTGGTGGGTTAATGGTTTGACTCAGTAATCTTAGAGGTCTTTTCCAACCTTGCTGATTCCATGATTCTGTGAAAAGCTTCTTGCCTTCCTTTCAGCATTTCCCTTTTCCAGACAAGATATTTTAGTAACAGAATTCCACCATGGATTTACATTTGTTCATAGGACTCCATTTCACACAATTGTAATAAGTTGTGTGATGTTCCTTAATTCTTTCTGTCCAGCACTAATTTGGAAATACACAGCACTTTTTAGGGTTAAGGATCCTACTCTGCTTTTTGAAGTGCCTGTGAAAGATCATTTTCTCCATTTATAATTTTTATTGCTTGCATGTGGCAATGGAGGCAGTGTCAACTGGCAGCTTGAATTTCAGGACTCAGATCCCAGCTTTGCTCGAGGTTTCCAGTGCGGCCACAGGGAATTCACTCAACTGCAGTTGGTTCCCACTGCTATAAAGCAGTTTTCTCACAGAATCACAGAGGGATTGCGTGAACATAAAGAAAGATGCCTCGAAAATGTGGCTGTGTAAAATTTTATGCCACGTACTTACTTTGTCAAATAAATGCAGCTTTCCAACAAGGCACAGTGTGCTCTGCTTCCCATTAGCACTTAATGGAGAAATCACTTTGTGAGGCTGTGAGGCTCACAGGATGCATTTTTGTGGTTAACTGAGTGGTTTCATGCCTGTTCGTAGACAACAGGTTCCTATCCACCAAGGATATGTTTGGGTCTTTTTAATTCCTGGTGTGGTGACACCAGGACTGGCCCCCCTGCAGAAGCCGGAGGAGATGGATGAGTGCAGACATTTGGGAGCATTGGGCCAGAAGTGCCAGGGCAGGAATACAAGTGATTTGCTCGTGATCACACAAAAGGGACATTTCCGTACATGCTGAGGACTCTGCAGGTTACCCAGACATCTGAAATTCCCAAAGGTTGCAGTTAAGGCATCCTCACCTTAATGGTGTTCACAGGAGGGTGGATTTGGCAGCTTAGGTTTATCACAGCACGCCGGGTGTAGGGGAGCTGGTCAAGAGACACAACTTGAAAAGCAGATGGATCCTGCTGGAAATAGTGGTGTGCTTTTGCTGCTTTAAAGTTCATCTGGAAAGAAACATCTTTGCAGTGATAATCCTCAAAACCATGGTGAAAAACAGAGTCTTGAAGGGACCCATATCCTGATCTGGGATGATGTCCTGCCAGGGGGTACATCCTAATAAATGAGTATTATCCCTCCTGCTCTTCCAGCCCTGTGCAGCTTGCCAGAGGGGGCACTTTTTAATGGACTAGGAGAAGTTAAAGGAGAATCCAGAAGGATAAGGCTAAAAGTGAATTCTTTGGTTTATACCATTTATAGTCCTATTAAATTCAGTATATTTCTCAGACATTTGGGGGGCAAGGAAGTTCAGTGTATTCGTACATCTTTCAAGATCCTCGCTTGATCATTTGACTCTGTCCAGCCAGCTTAACAAGCTAAATAATAAAAGGGAACAATGCAAAACTTGTTGAATTTTTTTCACCCTGGGTCTTTTTTGAAGAAAAATACCATTTTTTTGTCTCAGATGCCCAGCAGTTTGCTGCAGACTCCTGCAGCTTTTCTGCCCATCACTCAGTACCTGTTTCACCGTATCAAATTGTTGTACTTCCTCCTTTCATAGAGAAGCAATTAAAAATGATGAGGGTAAAGGGTTAAACCTAAAAGCCTGCTAATGAGGGTGCCTTCTTGGTTTTCCTTTCATCAGGCATTAGATGCTGTTTTCAGCATAAGCTTTCGATAAGCATCACTGAACATTTTTCCAGCGTATTTTAAAAAAGTTGGGTTTTTTTACCATCCTGTAAAAATGATAGATGTGTGACTCTGCTGCTTATCCAAAATCCTAATTACTGATGCTGCAGCTTTTGAATGTTAAATTCATGCAGTGTTCTTTAGGCTTCAAACTGGTCAAAGAAAGATTGATTTGTGTCCACAGAGAGTTCTAAGTCTAGTAAACACAGTCAATGTTTGTTTGTTTGTTTATTACATTATTTGAAAGTCAGGAGTTGCATCAACTGCAAATTACGTAGACTTAGAGATATCTAAAGGAGAAAAAGAAAAAAAAAAAGAAAAGCAGAAGTTGTCTGCCCCTGTATGAAATTTTAACTTCTTTCTCCTTGAGAGCAAAGAGTAGAGGTAAGAGGTGGAACTTGAAAATACAGATGAGATCTCCTTTCCTTGAGCTATGTTATTTATTATAGAACAATAGCTTGATTTTTCTTTTTCCACAAAAAACCCTATATTTTATATATAAATGTATATAGATAAGATATTTATTTGAGATACTTATACATTATGTGTATCTCTGTGTGTGCATANAATGAGGGTGCCTTCTTGGTTTTCCTTTCATCAGGCATTAGATGCTGTTTTCAGCATAAGCTTTCGATAAGCATCACTGAACATTTTTCCAGCGTATTTTAAAAAAGTTGGGTTTTTTTACCATCCTGTAAAAATGATAGATGTGTGACTCTGCTGCTTATCCAAAATCCTAATTACTGATGCTGCAGCTTTTGAATGTTAAATTCATGCAGTGTTCTTTAGGCTTCAAACTGGTCAAAGAAAGATTGATTTGTGTCCACAGAGAGTTCTAAGTCTAGTAAACACAGTCAATGTTTGTTTGTTTGTTTATTACATTATTTGAAAGTCAGGAGTTGCATCAACTGCAAATTACGTAGACTTAGAGATATCTAAAGGAGAAAAAGAAAAAAAAAAAGAAAAGCAGAAGTTGTCTGCCCCTGTATGAAATTTTAACTTCTTTCTCCTTGAGAGCAAAGAGTAGAGGTAAGAGGTGGAACTTGAAAATACAGATGAGATCTCCTTTCCTTGAGCTATGTTATTTATTATAGAACAATAGCTTGATTTTTCTTTTTCCACAAAAAACCCTATATTTTATATATAAATGTATATAGATAAGATATTTATTTGAGATACTTATACATTATATGTATCTCNGTGTTTTCTCTGCTGTGGATAAACAGTGCCTGGAGCAAGAGCAGCAGCTCTGCCTGGCAGCAGCCGAGCATGGTCATCCCTGGGTGTTTGAAATCCTCTGCAGAGCTGCCCAGGTGAGCCATGGCCTGTTGCTGCCGTGCAGAGTGACTGAACATTATGGAATCCTCCTGCCCTTGAAGCCTTCCTGTGCTTGCAGTTCCTGAAGGCTCTTAGGAGAGGAGCTGGCTGTGCTAATTCATTGCTGAGCCGTCACCCACCTGTGCTACCTGAGAGGAGCAATGTGGGGCAGAGACGTTGCGTGTTGAAAAAAACCAGTCAGGCAATTTCTCTCAGGATTTTCTCTGTCTCTAGTCAAGTTTGTTTTAAACTAATGGAAGTAATTAGCAAGTCACAGAGGGACTTTGTCTACGAGGTAGCCATTTTTAGATAATGGAGCATAAAAGTCGACTCGGTGACATATGACACCAGAACAGCATATTGGAGCCACGCGCTGTGTCTTAAGCAGATGTTTAAGTACTTTGAATGCTGAAATCGCTGCGTACACGTATAGGAAGATTGTTGGGTTTTTTTCTCTCAGACTACTCGTACACTGCAGGGCTTTCTTTTAATCTCAATAAAATCAAAGTAAGCTCTGAAATGTTTTTAATGTACATCATTATCACTCCTTTCTCTCTTCTTCAAATGTCATTCCATATATGTTACGTGGGTACTGGGGGAGGCAGGGCTGGAACTTGTGTTCTCCATGGCCCTTACACAGCAGAGGGGTTCAGGGGTACACCAGCTGATTGCCATGTTTCTAACAGTGCTGGTGGCATCGAGCTGAAAATAAATAACATTTTAGAAGTGACGCACTTGATGTGTTTGCACGTGTTTGCTGTAGCTGTGAATGCAGGGGAGATTTGCTGAAATTCCTGAGAGGAAGGTGATCTCCCAGCAGGGTGGCTCCAGGGGGAAGGGGGATCTCCCCTCACAGGTCTCTGAGGTCATCCAGATTCCTGTAGATTTGTCTGTGCTGAACCTCATCCAGTGCTTTCAGGCTTTTTATATACCAGATAACTTTATCCACCTTATTTTTTATAAATCAGTGTGTGACATTTGCTGTTTGTGCCCGGCAGTTGCTGCAGCATTAGGTAACACTTCCCACCACGCGCGTGAAATGTACGAACAGAATCTAAATAAACACCTAGCATAGAAAGCCTTTGTAAGATGTACAGTCATGACATGATCACAGCACCCTGGTTAGTGAGGGGTGCAGTTTGGTGAAAGAGAAGGATTTTTCCTTCCTCTATCAGAGTCTGCTCCTCATTGCTCTGGACTTCCATGGTGCTGGAGGCTTTGGCAGCAGGATGGCTTGAGCCATTTCCTGGCTGCTTTTTTCTTTCAACTGTGCCATCCCATGGATTTCTTTTATTCAAATCCAGATTAGTCCTTGGTGCAGCTCAAAGCAGCAGTGCAGAGCAGTCAGTTATGGTTCAGGAGGAAAGGGATGGTTTGGGGACAATTGTCCCCAGAGCTCTTCTCACCTGGACTGCCACTGCATCCCTTTCTCCCAGCACAGCCAGTCTAGGTAGGACCCATCTGACCCAGCTCTTCTGCAGGAATTAAGTGCCTGCTGAAGCCCCATCAAACCCATCCCAGCAGGTTTTCCCAGGCTCGGGGCAGGCTGGAGCATCTCTGCTGAGCTCTCAGCAGCCGCAGCGTGAGAACCATCTAACGATCGGAGCTGGAACGCTGTACATCCATTCTCACTCACTTGAGATGTTTTTACGGGTACAATATGTTTTCCTTCACCACATGTGTGTTCCGCCCCGTGGATTACTCGAATGGCAGAAAGTGTTTTGTTTCCTGTGTTATTAGCTGCAGGTTCAATTTCTATCAGATTTGTCAATTTTGTTGTATAATGGGGTGGGTTTTTTCCTGGCCTAATGTATGTGACATATTTTATAATGCCAATAAAAATAGTTTTCAAACTACTCTGTGAATGCCTTGGACCAAAAAAAGATGAAAATAAAAATATCAGTGACTGGGGAGCTTTGATCTGACAGACTAGGCTCTTACATGACATGTTATGGTTTATGAAGCACAGTTTTACAGTTCCTCTTTGCAGTAGCTGTAACATGTGAAGGGTCAGCCAGGGTGGGAATGCAGCTCGGGGTGGGGGTCTGGCTCCAGCAGCAGATGGGTGCTCCAAAATGGTTTCAATTTCTCTTCTGTGTTTAATTTTTTTTTTTGTTTTGTTTTTATATTTCTGATAATGGAATTGTTATGGGCTTTTGAATTTCAGTTAAGCATGTGCAAATAGGCTATCTGGTAAGTAGGTTATTGAAGGGTTAGGGAAATGAAGAACATTTCCTGCAAAAAAATACCCACAGTGTGGGTAATAGACTCCAGTTGAATTTAAAAGATAATGGCAACAAGGGAGAAATCCACTTGTAGAAATGGGGAACAGCTGTGTTTGAGATCTAATGAAACTGTATCAAATACTTTAAAAATGGCTTACAACTCCTTCCCCAGGGAACAGAGATAAAGCACAAGAGCACTCCTGAAAGGTCGAAGAAACAGTTAAATCATTTCCTTGATGGTTATTAGAGATATAGAAGACATCAGTGAAAATTAAATGTCTGAAACTTGTATTTGATTGCTTTCCTTATCACGCCAATCTCTCACATTTCTTCCATCTCTTACTCTCTGTTCTAGTAAAATTCAATAACTGTGCTGGTAACAAGGGAGTTCGGTATGAAACCAACAGCCTGGACTTCAAGGTGAGGGCGGATGGGACGCTCTTTGCTGCCCACCATGTGCAGATGCCCGCGAAGCAGCTGATCCTGGTGGTGACGGCGTGGGATCCCCTGACCCTGGGCAGATGGGAGGCCATGGTCAGGTTTCTGGTGGCAGAGAAGTCCCAACACAACGGGCACAAGGTAAGAGTTTTTCAAAGCCCTTTTTCTTGTTTTATTCTTCTTTTGCCTCAAAGTTTCGTGCAGCATCGGAGTGCTTGTGTTGCTTGGTCTGTGCTTCCTAAGGAAGTGTCCAGGTAGGACATTTAGTGAACAGCATCAAATTTCTGGCAAATGATCCTTGAACCTCTCTGGCAGAAATTATTTAAGGTGACCAGGGAGGGAAATGTTCTTTAAGTTCATATTTTTGTATTCTTAAGTGACTGCTTGGCCCTATTACACACTCTGTGTACATCATGTTTGCACCTCACTGCTAACAATCTCTCTTGACTTCAAGTAAAGCCAGCAAATGAAGGTTGCAGAGTCAAAGTCAACCATCTTCTTAATAGTTGTAAAGTTTAAATTTCTTTTGTGTCAGCACAGACCTGGAATCACACACTGACTGCCATGCTGCCAAAGCATCTCCCTGGTTTTCACAGTTATTCCTTTCTCTTGTGAGCCATCTGCATGGCCCTGCAGCTTCCAGAGGGAGATTTGGGCTTGTTCCTTCCAATGCAAGGACAGGGAGCATTGCTGCTGCCTGATAAGGAACACATGCTCACACGTGGTGCAGACAGTGAAGCACAACGTGGCACCGCAGTGCCAAATGTCCCCTCTGCTCAGTGCCAGCACCTTCCCTTCCCCAGCCCTGACGAGTAAAAAGCCAGTGCTATTCAGTATGTCAGACAGAAGGTTACAGATGGTTTCTTTCTGCTTTAGTTCTGTACACGCAGCTGAAAAGCAGGAGGGGTCTGTCCCTGCCCAGCAGCCTGTGCGGTCGTGGGCTGCACAGAGCCTTTGGAATTGGGGGCTGCTCCATGAAAACATATTTCTTCTGGTCTGCCCCTCAGCAGCAGTATCATTCCCACTTCTGCCATATAATTTTTGGCAGCAGCAGGTCACCTTTTCACTTTCAGTGTTAGTCTGGACTGAAGATCCTCTACTGCACTGAGTAAATGCAGTTATCTTGTCTGGTGCCACCTCAAGCAACGCAATGCTGGGCTGCTTGGGAGTTACATTTAGGCAGGATTTGGCAGGGAATGGGTTAAAGAGTCTGATTTATTGCTGGATCTTGAAGACTTGCAGAGCAAGGATGAAGGTGTGTGTCCTGGGAGCAGTCACAGCTTTCAGGGACACAAGAGGTCTCTTGGCCATGCACCAGACTAATGGTCAAAATAGCAAGATTGGCCTCTCCTTTCCTCCTTTCTGCAGGGCTTGGACAGAGAGGGAAGGGCAGGATGGGGAAATGACTTTCCATGTCATATTGCTCGAATTCCACCCTGTGAGTTTGTGCCATTTGGGAGAATTTTTGCCACATGAGACAAAAAGGAAAAGACTTGGAGAGACTTAAATCTCGCAGCTGCACAGTGGGCTGACCCCTGAGTTTTTGCATAGCTTAGAGTCACATAAATACACTTCTGCTGCTCTTCAGTAAGGCTTGGGCTTGTGCAAGATGTAATTAAGCCCTGTATGTTATGTCAACTCTATTTGCCATTTTCTAACCAAAGAAATACTGCTTCCTTCTAAAAGTAATTAAATATTGAAGGAACAAAGTAAGATGTCTTATATACTGCTTTAAATTTCTTCTCAGTGTAGCAGAAAGAAACCTAAATAAGCACACATTTCTGTTTTAGCAGAATATTTGCTTGGAAATTCATCTAATGTTAATGTAAGCTGAACTCTGGTTGAAAACAGAGAGAGCTAAGCTTCTTAAAATTCATATCCCTGCTTTCTAAAAGCCTTATTAGTGTGTAGTTTGAGGCTGGAAAAGTATGAAAAACAAGACTAATGACAAGGTCATAAGCAGTTTCATGGTGGGTCCCTATAGCAGGCATCAGACTTGTGTTTTATTTAAATGCTAGTGGTTTTTGGAAGCAAAGTAATCCTTTGTTTACTAAAGAAATAAATATGATTATGAGATTATTTTAAAAAATAATAGTGTTTATGACAAAAAAAAAACCAACCCCAAACCTAACAATATCCAGTTCAATATGTTTCAGGCCATGACCCTTATATATTTTGTGCCTCTTACTAGAAGCAGATCTCACATTTGGTTTTGTACAGTATAATATGACTCAAGCAGAACTACATAATTTTTTTTAAAGACATTTCAGGCTGTTGTGTTACATTCAGGATATATGGAAATGGCAAATATGGGAGAGAAAGGAGGAGGTGACATGAGAGAGGGAGACCAGAGAGCCCAGATCTCTGTTGTGGCTCATCCATCCATTTCCATTTTACTTTGTAAATTTGTGACTGATTTTGTGAAAAAGATGAACGAAAAAAATCAGATTTTAGTTCACAATTATCCATGGATTAAAGCTTCATGAAAACCAACCCTCCTGGAGTGGTCATTATTAGGCATTTGGGTTATTGTGGAGGTTATGATACAGATTAAATGTTATAGGAGGAGTCAGCATCTTTGGGATACTGGCTGAGGTTCTGGGAGGCGAGGACTGAGCCTGCCTGCCCAGTGCGGACAGTGGGCTACTTTCCAGGAGAGCACAGAGGATTAACCCCTCAATAAACGATCCTTCGGATTTGTGATCCTTTATTGTCACAATATGTAAGACTGGAAATCTGTGTAATGGGCTTGGGAGAGCTTTGGTGGTGGTTCCAGAGTGGGAGATTAGTTCAGGATGGCTTTTGTTGGGATAGTTCTCCCCTTGTGTGCTTTCATTGCACAGTCAGAGAGTCTGGTGGCTGTTCCTTCAGCTGTGAGTTGCTTTTGGTAACGTTTTAATGGTGAGTGGCCCCAAAGAGTGACAGTTTCCCCACCTTCTTAGGGGTGGCCTTATAAATGTGCCGGGTGCTTTAGATGACTGAATAACCTGGGCAAAGCTGCCAATTTTGGTGGTAACCACTGTAATGAAAGAATTCTAACTACTACAGTAAAGTGTCATGCTAGTAGGAAAAAATGATAGCAAAGAAGGTAAATACTTTAAAAATGTGTTTTATGGTAGGTGAAGCATACATTTCCCCTCCTCCTCCGCAAACACTGGAATGTAAACTTTTTTTTCTGGTTAATACAAGTGATGTTAGTAACTCTAGGAACTTTTTTGTTCAGTCTTGCAGGAAACCTGATAGCAATTCAATTAGAAAATGCAAATGAGGTCACATATTTCCCACAGGAGTGCTGAATTACCCCAGAGAAAACTGAGTGATATTCTAGCATAACAATAAATACTTAAGATAAAGTTTTTTCTACTGTTCTTGTCTGGCTGCCTGTTCTTGCAATTGAAAGTATCAATCGAAGTTGTGGGTATAATTTGGAAAGCAGAAAAGGAAAGGAAAAGAAAAAGAAAAAAAAAGAAAAAAAAAGAAAAGGAAAAAAAAAAAGAAAAGCTAATTTATGGAATAATATAAAGTCTTTGTGGCTTGTGTCAGCATTTATGAGAGATGAACTTGAGTAGAATAAAGCTCCAGAAGAAAACAAAGTAAAGCCAAGCTTTACTTATCTGGAATTAGCAGTCTTCTTTTCTAGGAGTGCATGCTATTGTTTTGAAAAATTGGATATTGATTCAACCAAAAGTCGAAAAATTAAGATCCTGTTTGTGAACAGTGACATTGCTGAGGACTTCAGTTTTCAGAAGGTCCCTTTTTTAAGCTGCAGAAATTCAAGCCTTCCCAAGTACATGAGTGAATGTGCCATTTGGGCTTCACTGCCCCCACCCTCTGTGTCTGTCAGTCTGAGCTCCTCCTCATCATTCCTTGCTAATCAGCCTCCCCCACTCCCTGTGTTGGCTTATCTCATCTGAAGTTTTGCCCCTCTTATTCATATTGATTTTTCTATACTTTTTCAGTCCCTATGCGCGTCTAAGTGTGTTAAGGCACATCTGACAAATTCTCTTCTGTATTTATTTGTGTATCTGTTTTTCTGTGCTTCTCACCTCCTAAGTTAAAATCAGGATCATGGAAACACAGCATAGAAAGGAATTCACAGCATAAGAACTTGGAGGTAGAGGATATATTCAGCACATGTAGGATGTCACTCATCTGCTGCCAGTGACTTAGTTTTGAAAAACAAAATACTGCTTTCTTTGAATCATGTATATGTCAACCAAAGTTTCTCATTGTTTGAGCTTCTCAGATTCCAAGCATAGAAATATGTAAATTTTTGTAATGCTAAGTTACTGGGAGTTTAGCAATTAAACTTGGAAATATATAAGTCTGCAGCTAGCATTTAAAACATTGAGGACTGCTGTCAGAAACCCATCCTTGCTTAAGCCCAGCTTGTGTTCTATTGTGTCTCATCTTATTTTGGGTTTCTTTCATAACCCGGGTATGAGCCATGCCATGTGAATGTGAAAAGCTGATTCTTACAGCCCAGAGGGTTTTGTTTGGTGGGGGTTTTTTTTATTAGTACTATTATTTAAAGCCTTTAAGTAATCATCTGTGCTATTTTACCTGGCTGCAGTTTTAAATTCCAGGACAGCCTTTTATTGCTGCTCACACGCACAGAGGGCTCCAGGCAAGGAAAGGCTTATTCAGCACTGCTCCCATTCATGACCTGGGCTATTGTGCAGACAGGATGCTGCACACGGGGCTGGGGAGCCAGGAGGGTGTAGCCTTCCCTGGAGGGAAGAAAATGAGAGCTTAAGAAGGAGCTGTGCTTCCAGTGAGTCCCATCTCCCTGATGCTCTTGAGTGGATGCACCTGGAAGAAATGGGAAAAAAATTGTTCCCTTCCTTCCTTCCTTCCCTCCCCTGCATGGGGATGAGTTGTTATCTCTGGCATCAGGGTGAGGTGACTGCCCATCAAACTGTTGTATCCCTAGAGAGGGCCTGAAGAAATGAGGTTGTATTTGTCATCCTGTCTTTTTCTGACCATGTTGATACATATTTTAAATACTGAGTCATTATGCTGGGCTGTCCTCTTTGACTACCTCTGAAGGGGATCCGAGGCAGCAACTAATTCCAGAAAAGTGGCAGCTGGAACAACTTTTATTTCTATATCTCATCAGTGAAGCAAGATCTTGATTTATCAGTCAGGGAGGGTACATACAGAGATTTCTGTTTCCTTTAGGTAACTTTGGAGACATTGTTTGGGGTTTTAACAAATCAGATCGGTGGAAAAGATGAGAAGGCAGATGACTAATAAATAAGTATCATATAATTGTTACCAGTGAGACTGCTCGGGATAATTGTGCAAGTCTAATGAAGATGCGTCTGGTAAACTTGTCTGACCTCATGCTCAAGTGAACTTGAACATCTCACATGTAATCATTGCCAGAGATGAAAGTGATGTTTGTGAAAACACGTGAACTCCCTTGGCCTGATTTTCAGGTGTGTTGAATCCCATTGCCTTGTGCTGGAGCCAAGATAAGATGTGACATACAGGTGCTCATTGCCTCGGAAAATCAGCCCACTACAGGAAGTTTCCAAGCGCTGCACTTGCTGCATTTAGTTCTTAAGCAGTCAGCATCTTACCGAGGGTCAGGCTCAAAGCTGTCCTAGAAAGATCATCTGTAAGTGAAATTCACTCCAGATCTGTCTTCCTTCAAACAAAAAGAAGTCCTAAGGATTGAACTGCCTACACGGAAATAAGTTTTTTCTGATAAAACAAACCCCTTGGACTGCTGTGTGCTCCTGCCTGTGATGTGTGCCTTGCCCTTGCGAGATCAAAGCTTTTGACCTCCGATTTCGTGTTCTTTGTTGTTAACTGCTGAAGTCTGACTGCCACTTCAAAAAAACAGTTTGGACTGAATATCCTAAAAAAACCTTCATCGCTGTGATAATCCATGGACAGCTGGGTGTAAACATGAGTTTAGGAAAAGACAAAAAATGCTTCTTGCAGGCAAATCTATTAAAATAAACTTTTGTTTTTTAGGGGCTGTGAGTGTCCATACAGTTTTCCTGTAGCCCAGCATAGCTAAGACAGCTTGGTAGGTACAAGCTCAGTGTGAAAAAGGGTTTGGGTTCCTCCCATCTTCCTGCTGGATGTGGTGGTGACCCTGTGCCAAGGCTGGCTGGAGGAGTGAGGAGAAGCATCCAGGGATGGGTGTCCAGCGGGACAGGGCATGCTGAGAGCCTGGCGGTGCCAGTGGGATCTCAAGCACTGCCCCCATCCAGCAAAACATCTAAACTCATACTTAAATTTCATCTTGCAAATGGAGATAAATTGAATGTGTTCTCATGGACAGATTTAAGCATTTGCTTAGGTGCACTCTGGAATTGGAGAATAAAAGAAGAACAGTCTTTTCTCAAGAGCCTCTTGAAATAACCAAAGGATAACTTGAAAGGGCACATTCTCACGCTAGCGGTGAGGAGAAGAACCAGGCTGAATTACTTTCTTTGTATTAAAGTAACAGTGGTGCTTGTGATCTCTTAAATCTCTTGTGATCTTTTTACTTGCAAACATTGTGAAGAGAAGGACTGTTGTTACATTTAATTCATTATGATTATTTTAATTCATGTATCTTTTAAACCTCCTGGCTTTAGAAAAATAAAATGAGATTAAAATTCTTCACAAGCTTGTTAAGGAGTAGATTTGCTCCCTCTTCTTTCTGTGATGAAGAGCACTTTTAGTAATCTGAGTTCTAGAAGCAAAAGAAATGTGTTTTGGAACTATGTTTTAAATTATTTGTTAGAAGGTTTTCTGGGAGGAAGAACTCAGCTTGCTAGCCCAGATATTTCATACATTTTTCTCAAGATATGTGCAGAATGAGAGGGGTGAGATCAAGCTGCAGTAGAGGTTTTTACTGTATAATATATGATGAGATCTACCACCTTTATTCCCGACCTGTAGGTATCTGAACAGGTAACATTTTGTAGTTTAATAGCCATGCTCTTGAGAAGTACTTGTAGTTCTGAAGCCATTGTGTATGGCTTCTCCCAATTATGAGAATGACATTAACTTGAAGATAGAAGTGCCATTTTGTAAACACTAGAAGGTAGAGTACAACAGTAATTTAGATGTTTCTTAAACAACCCTATCTGAGAAGCACTGTGAGATTAGATGTTACCAAAGGGAATGTGAAAAGGTCAAGTTGATATAGGGAGCTGTGCAAGGAAACAGCCTCATCAGAACTTTTCATGTTGGGATAAGACATTCAAGCCTTAAAATGAGAGAAAAATGTGCATCAAGAGCTGTGCTCTGTGGATGATGTCATCTTCTTTGTCATCTTCTTCTGTTCACTGAACGCTCTTACAACATTCAAAGCCAAACAAGAAGAGTATCACAGGTGCTGGAAACCTGAGGGAACCATGAAAGATTCCACCAAAGGCAGATGGAATTCTTATGTACCTGGTTTGGTATGTGATTCTTCCAGAGAATGGAAGAGGAAGAGCATTTGAAACACAAGGTGTGGGGGAGTTCAGGTGATGTCTGGATTTCAATTAAATTGTACTGGGAAGTCAACACCTCCTGTCTCAGTGGGTTGCCTGGTCAGCAGCTCCCTGAAAAGCCCTGCTCTGGCCCCAGGGGTGTGGTGTGTGACCTGCAGCCTGTGTTCCACAGGGTCCCCACATGGGCTACCAACCTTGTGAGGTTTTCTGATCGAAGACAATAACATGTATTTGTTTCTTTACATAACAGCCTTGTGTGGCAACCATGTGGGTTATGCCCAGAGCTGGTGAGGGTCTCCTTTCTCTGAGTCCAGACTTAACTCAGCATTTAATTAGAGTTGGTCACTAAGGGCCCTGCTGCACCTTCTGCAAAGGATCTTCTCCACCCTGACTCACAAGCCAGTGTATTGTGTTCTCCCAATTTAAAATTTCCCTGGTTTTACCTGTTTCTCTTCTTCAGCTTTTTTCTTGCTTTGCAGCCCTGCAACGCTAAAGAACATTTTGATTCCTCAGTCACACTGATCACATCTTATTAGTTCTATCGGATAAAATTTTCCAAAGCCTGCAAAGCCAGCCAGATACCTAACAACCTTAAATTTGCATGCATGCTTCATTTTTCAGTTCTCAAGGAACGGGGCATGTAGAGCTTTGACACTGACTCTTTGGGAACGAGGGGTTTTGGCATGGCTGATGCATGTGTGTGTGTTACATGGCTCATTCTCCTCCTCTGAGGGCAGTAACTTGGTTAGTTTTTAGTCAAACTTTTTCCTCCCTGTCAGCTGATGTGTTCTGGAGGCTCATGCACTTGCCAAATCTGACAATTTTTCTTACTAATTGACTCTAATGTGAACTACTCCGTGCAGCCCCACTGCTAGCTGATAAAAACAAAAAGTAATGAATTTTTGCTTAACTAGCTGATTTAATTAAAATGTTTTATACTGTACTTGTATGGTTTCTATAAATGGAGAGGTAATTTTGTTTAATGAGTTCCTAACCAAACATAACATTCCTGACTGTACGTAGCCAGATTTGATAAAGGTCACAAACGCTGCGATTCCACTGTTTGCTTTTGGAAGTCGTGATGATCAAACAGCTTGCTTGGGTACTCAAAATGCCCTGTCAGGATTGGTTTCCTCTATTCCCGTTTATACCAGGAATTATTACTATAGTTTTAGGAGCAGAGGGGATTCTTCTCTGTGTCTGAACACTGTTCATTATCTTTAAAGTGGAAGTCTACTGCCAAAATCACATCTCATTGTCAATTAGTGGCTTCTGTGCAAACACATTAATTTAATGCCCCTGCTGAAGAACTGTGAATGTTGGAACATCTTGCTGCTAAAACACTGGTTTTCAGAGCACTTTGACACAAATCATTCATGAGCAGCAATTTATGCCATGATGGTAATGGGACGTGACATGAAGCTATTTTTGATTAAATTTACCGCAGCTTACAACTATTAGTAAATAGAGCTAATATAGATTGTCATCACAGAGTTCTAGAAGGTGGATAAGGAGAAAAACAGATTATGGATTCCCTGTACCTGTGCAGTTCCTAAATAATACCTTCACATAGCATGACTATAGTAAATGAAAGTCTAAAATAAAAAGTTTGATCTTTTTAAAACTGCTTTTTTTCCTGTTTTCGACTTTGGCAAATTCAGCAATCACCTAAATAAAAAAAAAGACTCAGTTACCCTAAAATAAATAAATTTGCTGTTTGTTCTGCAACCCTTTCATTGTACTGTATGAGAACACAAAATGAAATATCTTTCTCTACTAAAAGATCAAAAACTGGGGAAATGGTGCATTTTGGGAAAAAAAGAGCTCATTCGTTCTCCACTGCCGTGCCTGATGTCAGTAAAATGTTATTTCCTTAGAACAGAATTCATGCAAATGTTTATTTTGCAGTGCTCTCATGTTCCCTTTGTTAAAGAACTAAGCCCTATTTTCATTGTCTTATTTTCTGTTTGGTAAATATCATTTTCTCCTGTCCTTTTCCAGCTACCATGGAAACAAGCAAAAATGCTTCAGATTAAATATTTTTAAATAGACATTTTTTCCCCTGGTAGACAATGGTACTAGTTTTCAGAATGTATATTGATATAGGAGCTGAAAGGAAATATGTTTGAGCAATGGACTAGAGGTGGCTTTGTATCCCCTTGTATTGATAAAAATATATTAAAAACACGTTGCCACAGTTAAACCCTAGGAGTGACACTAGAAATAAAGCAAGCCAAGTATGATTTCTTTTCTGAAAAATATCTAGTGTGAAGATCCTTTAAAAATAATAAGACTGGCATATAAATAAAACAGGTTAAATCATAAATAATTTTGATACTTGGAAAATAAAGGCCTTATTTCCTCTCCTCCAATTGCAGGTACTTTTTATTGCAATTGCAAGAATAATATATTTCAGTGCTGAATCTAGAGCATTTCATTTTGCAGGTTGAGCCCTATAAAATGAATAATCTCCAACAAACGTACCCTAAGACTCACTGTTATTTATATGCAGGGAATGGTGGCTTATTTACCCAAACATTAGAGTGATCCAAAATGTTCAGCTAAGCAGGAACACAAAATATGATATTATATTATGTAAATGGGTTTGTGATACGCTCTGCTGGATAATAACTTCCAGATGTCTCCGTAGCCAGAGGCTGACGGATATCAAAGGCAGGTTGGCTGGGAGGGAGACGAGCCAGCTGGCGAGACTGGCTACTGCTAAGTGTAGCGGAAGGTGAAAGCTGGTATTCCTTCACACTCACTGGTTTTATCTGTGGACTAGTGAAAAGTCAGTGGCTCACAGCCTGCTTGTCACGAGCAGGATGGGGCTGGAGGGGCTGGAGGGATCCCACGTGTCCTGCTCTGTCAGTGAATTATTTGTCGACCTCTTTTATGAGTAAGAGGTTGAGTTTAGTCTGAGCCTCCCAACAAATGAAAGGCTGATGAGCCACAGACTAACACTGACAGGAGCTTATAGACTACCTAGATGGCTATTCTGACTTATCCTTTGTTGCTGGTGCCAAGTGCAGACAGGGAATGCGCCTGAGCAATCAAAAGTCATGGTGCAAATGGAGTTACTTGAAGCGCTCTACAACCTCCCAAGTTCGGAGTAGGGTTTTCTAAATCCGTTTGAAGTCTGACAGCCCCTTGGGGTTTAGCTCTGTGTCCTCTTCTGAACACAGCAGGTTGTATTTATCATTGTTAAAGACTGAAAAGGGACTGGAAATGACTCCTGTGAAATGCCACTGAAGTTACTGACATAGACTTCAAGACACCCCTACACCTTCTGTGGAGCAGCCTGTGAGAAGAAAGTTCTTTTCACAATCCTAGGAGATGAGGCTCTACCTCCTTCAGCCTCGTGTTGCTTTCTGAGAGCTTGATTTGCCATCTCAGTGAAAGCTTTGCAGTTGACCTCAGTATGTTTTTAATTATCTTCAGCTAATAACAAACAAACAAACAAAAGGTGGCAAGGGAAATTGTAAGGTAGATCCTGCCACACTGTGCTGCAGTTAATCCTCTGCTCATTAGTGTCACTGCCTGATCAAATATGGGAGGGTGGTCTCTGAGAGGCTCTTCCCCTGCCCTGTGGCTGCTCATAACAAATACTATGGCTGCACCATTTAGAGAAAGAAGCATTTATTAGCAGAAGATACAATCAATGGCTGCATTATGATTTGCCAACACACGTGGTGACACAGTTATTGGAAAAGCCATTGGGCAACTCAAAGTGTTGATCCCAGACTTAAGAATGTGAGGTTTAAACAATACAGCCAGCACAGCACACATTGCATCTCATCCTTAGCAAGCTCTGAAAGATTCTCACCCAATACGAACACTAAGGCATCAGATCCTACTGAATCCAAACTCTCCTAACAAGTTTGCATCCCAGCATGGGCTTTTCTCCTGTTGTTTTCCTTCATCCCACAATTTGTAATTACTTTTTCTCCTTGATGTTAAAGGAGATTTATCTGTTTTGTCTCTGCTGTGTTTCTGTAGCCTATCAGTGTCCTAAAGTGAGAGACAGGCATAATTACTGAATTATCTGACTATTTTATACCCTCTTTTAATTATCTGTGTATCACCAAAGACCATGCTCACATATTCTGTGTTTGGTGTTTGATCCTGTTGTAACAAATTATAAATGTCACCGTGTGATTTTGGGAATGGAGAGTGGATTTCACTTTCCACTGGGCATGTGTCCCATGGATTACCGTCTCCTGTGCTGCACATGCCTGTAACCCTTGTGTAAGAAGGGGATGGCACCTCACAGAAACAGGAGGGGAACCACCCCAAAGAAGCAGCATTAGAGGTGCTCGACTTGATTGTGGGAAGGACTATGGGAAGATTTATGTTCTAGTGATAATAGTTTATCTTTGCAAAATGTCTTGAAATTCCTGAAAGCATATGGCCAGTGAGGCCATGAGAGAAGGAGCAGTTGTTATCCCAGCGAAAGCTGTTATTCAGCAAAACCAGGATTGGAAGCTGTGTTTTAAATTAATTGAATTTGATGTCACATTCTGCTTTTGAGTTGAACTTTAGATTCTTGTAAACTTGAAAACACGGGAGAGTTTTCTGGGGCTCGCGGTTAGTCGCTGCTGTTATTCCAGAGATGTTCTCGGATGTTTCAGTCAGAGATCTGAATAGTTCTGGCATTTATACTCACCAGACTTTGTTACTGCATTTGTCTCACAGCTTTTAAGCAGCAGAAAACATGTACAACTTATTTAAACAACACCAGAGAAATTAAGGTCATGAGAATGCATTGTCAACAAATGAAGATAAAAAAGAGCTGTTTAAAAAAAAAAAAATTGTTGTTGCAAGATGCTTTTGAAATTCTACATATCAAATTCAGAGTCATGTTGATGATTTATTCTAATGTAGGAAAACATCATCAAGAGTGACAAGCAAGCTAGTCACTGTCTAGTCACCTGCCAGCAAGTATTTCATACAGACTAAAAAGGCTGGTATTGCCTTGCTGAGCTGACACTAATTATTTCAGTATACATGGAGCTTTGGGATTCATGTTAATTCTCAAGTCTGTCTTTAGTTCAGACTCATTCCACTGTGTAAACTCAGCAGAGCACAAATTATTTGACCATCCTTTCATAATCTGTCCCCACGCTCACTTGCCAATTATATAAACTGATCCAAATACCTGCTCTCAAAGGATCCCCATTTGGGAATCACAAGCCAATTAAAAAAAAAGAGGGGATATCCACTTTTTTGTGACTCATGTCTCATAGTCCTATTTCATGTTGACATGCCTTTTTGTGTGTCTTCTTTGGATAACATTGTCTTTATCAGTGTTCAGAAAAGATACCTGCCTGGTGATAAATCCTCTTTAGATGAAAACTCCATCAGATATAACATATTGCATCCCATAAGAAGGGGGAGGTCAGCAGTACCTACATATATCCTAACTTTCCCACGAAAGTCTCCCACTGCTGCATCGTGACTCTGTTTCTTTGTTCATTACACACTTATGTGAGTATTTTTGGAACAACATCTAAATGTTGAACCACGGTTCTGTGATCTTGCAGTGGCTTAGTGACGATGCTCACTGAAGGTGCATAAGCAGCACTTGGGTGAAGACAACCCCGCAGTCACCTTGGTGGCATGAGTGTGAGAGAGGACCTGAGAAACATGCCTGTGTGCGTGACTGAAAAGTCCATATTTGTCTGTTCTGTGAAAACTCAGCTCTGCAATGGGCTCATTTTTAAGGTTTGCAGTAAAAATAGCTGCATTTTTGCACAAATGCTTCCAGCCCTTGCAGCCAGTGGATGTCTGCCCTCCACAGGTAACAGAGATCAGAGCCACCGTCAAACTGTGAGAATGGGCTCCTCGCTGCTGTGCCCAGCTCTCAGCACCCAGAAGGGCCATGCAGCTTTGGAGACACCTCTCAGTTCAGATCCTCTTTACCTTTTCTGTACTGTTTAGTTTTCATATACTGTATAGTCTTGAGGTGACTGCCTTCTTTGCACTTCCAGATCAGGAATTGAAACGTGTTAATAGGTGGATTTACATCAAACTATAAGCCCCAAAGCAATGATTCCCACTGAAATCAGTGCCTACAGATAACTGGGAGGTTTTGAGGTTTTTATGTTTGGAGTAAGACAAAAAGTAAGTGTGGCTTAAAATGGCAGGAGACTCAGAAAGTACTTTGATAGCATTTCCCACAGTGCTCTTGTGTTTTGGGGCATAGGTTTTTGGGTTAGCGGGGGTTTTTTGAGAAAAATAGCTGAAAATTGTAAAATTCAGAGAATAGTATTCCTACGGGATCTTACCTCAAATGAAGAGAATGTGACTTGCAGTCTTTGTGATTTATGAACATTTAAACATTTTCTGGTGGGAGTGCAGGTCACCATATGGTAACAAGAACTTTGCTAGTTATCTTTTCTGCAGACTTTCCAGATGTAATTGCTGAAATCCTAGAAGGCCATAGAGTATTTAAGTATTGGGACTGCATAACTTCTGAAGAGCCTTTTCAAATCTACATTTCATTGATTCATCATTCTACAAGACAGCAATTTTCTAACAATAAGTCACTCCCTCTAAGTCCAAACCATTTCCAAAACCAAAGTATGCCATGGACAGAATCCATAGTTTTAAAAGAAAATCACAAAGAAGAACTCAAATGCATCCCAAATAATGAGATGTCTTCCCCTTCCCAGGCAGTGTGGGGAGACGTGTATTTGGGATTTATGTTCAAAGCCCAGCTCTTAAAAAAGATCATTTGTCATGAAGCACTAAAAATTTGAACTGCTGCCTCTTTGCAGCCATGGATGTGACTTTTCCTCTGTTTGGGATTTGGTTGGATTGTCAGAATACATCTGCAGAACCAAACTGCAGGATTGTAGCCTTGCTCATGTTCAATGCCAGACTCTAAAGCTGGACCCATGCCATGAACTGTAAAGGAATCTTCTCCCTTTTTTGTGTTCTGGTAGGTTGTATTTATTAGAAATTTGCAGAAACTTCTTTACTCCAATGTTCTGCTAAATCTCCTTGCAGCTGTTGTAATGAAGATGATACATTCTGGGAGGCATCTTGATTTGAGAGTGACAGCTCCATATATTTGTGAAAATGAAGTGGCAGCAGAGCTGCCAGCAAAGCATGTTGTGCCTTTGTTCCATGTGGCCGTTTGCACGCAGGGAAGCGCTGCTGTTGGGACAAGTCCTAAGAAGTGAGGAAGAAACTAAACTGGTTTTGCATTCTTGTTTCCAAAACAGCCAAAGGGAAGGAAGACGCTGCCTGGAGACCTGGTGCAGCAGCAAAGTGACACTCTGCTCCCGTGGCGGCAGCATCAGAGCGCCAATGGCCTGCGGAGGCAGAAAAGGGACTGGGTCATCCCACCCATCAACGTGCCAGAAAACTCCAGAGGACCCTTCCCACAGCAGCTGGTTCGGGTGAGTTAAAACAAGAGACAGAAATAGTAACAAAAATGGTAATGATAATGATAGTAATAACAGTCATCTCGCAGTGGGTCTGGTGAAGGAGTAGGCGTGGTCCGGGTTTCTGGCATGGGAAGTCTGGCTGGAAGTGCAGGCTCTGCTCTGCCTCATGCAACAATAGTTGCCTTTTCCATGCTGCTGAACTGCGTCTTATCCAGAGCGCCTTGCCCCAGTTTCCCTCCCCAGCTGACGGCAGCCTAATCACCTCCTTCCAGCCAGCCCCTCCAGAGACGCTGGCACTGCTGCCAGGATGGCCCTTTGCCCACGGCCTCATCCAGAAAGTGGCTGCAGGTGTAGGGCTGGGTTGGTGGCACCCAGCGCTGAGGGTGCTGTGTCTTTGCCTCCCTCTGCCCGTCCCCAGTGCAGATGTGTGGTGGCCTGGAGGAGGCTGGCTGCCTGCCGCCACTGCAGATGGATCCTGCATCCTCTCCCTGTTTCTGGTTTCTTTCTTCATGAGGATAATCTCTGAGATCAAGTTTGCCCGTGTGGTTTTCTGTGATGATTATGGGATGACAGGAAAAGAAAAGGAAGGGAAAAGGAGTGTTTTACAGAGGCATTTTGTTGATATATTACTGCTGTTGGTAAGTGTTAGCAAAATACAAATACATGTTGCTATTCCTCTTGTGGGTGCTGGTTTCGATTTCTGGAGCAGTAGAATTATTAGCTTTAAAAAAATAAATAGAAGAAAAAGAATTCCTTGACAGACTCTTTCAGTTCTTCCCTTGGAAGAAAATGGCAACAATTAGAAAATTTCAGAAGTTGTTTTGAGTAGCAGTGATGTGTCCTTGGCTTCCTTTCTCAAGAATTTCATCTAGTCATCTTGAAACAGTGCCTGGGTTTACATGAGTTGCATCATTACCTGTTTCACACTGATTAGCTGATACTGTTCTGCACAGCCCATGTCTGGGAGGAACGAAGGTGCTTGCTGAGTCCTTTGCAAGTTCAGGTGAACTTTGGAATGGCTCATGCAATGACTGAAGGTGCATGTTCCCAATTCAGCAGGTATTGGGTAAACTTGGATTGTTGGTGTCATTTCATTGTGCAAAAAGGAATAAAAACGTAGCAGGGGATTAATACTTTTATGTCTGTTTCGGAAAAACAGCGAGGGAAACCAAGGAGTCCTTGTGTAGCTAGCCATGTTGGGTATGAAGTGATCCATTAATGTGTTGTCCTACTAAGCTGAAGAAATATCTGAGGAGGAAAATAGCCTGAAATGTCAAAAATATCTTCCTAAATTGTATTAAAAATTTAAATTAAATCCTGAATTCCTGTGAAAAATAAGGGGAGTACTTGTAAAATGAACTTGGGCCCTGTCCCATTCCCTGCTGATTTCTTTTGAGCTCTGACTAGACAAGAGAGAGGACAACTTGGCAGCAGCTTACCATGGCAAATTTGGTGATTTATAAGGACTGAAATCTCTGTGGCACTTTTCCCCCTACAGTCTGGAGATGAAACAGAAGGACTTGAGTATGCAAAATTCCAGTATTAATGAAAATGGCAAATAATAAATTTTATATGGTATAGAAGAATTGATATTCATCATTTAAACTGCAAGTAACCTTGAAAAGATAACCCGGCCGATGGAAACACAGAGCTCCCAGATTTTCAGCAATATATTCCACTGCAGTTTTCTAATAGAGAAGATAGAGGGAACACTGAAAATTAAGTAAAAATGAGGTGGGGACAAACAAAAAAAAAAGAACTGGCTTACAAAGGGCTGTTTTCCTTTTCACCTGACACGCAGAAAGCATCATAATGACAGGGAGGATCACACAAAGAGTGCAGTTAGATTAAGCGTGAGACCCCTGATGTTTTAGGCTTGGGTTGAGTTTCTGCTCATCTGCAGCATCTGGCCCCTTTGCCAGCATCTGAACATGAAGCTTGGGTGATTTCTAGCAGGAGTTACAGCTCCCCCCATTAGACTTTGCTCTTTAATTATCCAGAATAGAACAAATCAACATCTTCAAAGACCAGCACTGTCTGATTATTTCCATCCACATAATCTTCAGATTGCCCTGAAGCATTCTGCTGTCTCCTAGATCTAGGTAACAGTTTTGATCTGATTTCCTATGCTTTTGCTCACTGGGCACTGAATATTTTTGTGTCCATCTGCTCACAAACTGGAACCAGAAGTGCACATGTGAAGTTGCAGCTCAGATCCCATTTGTAGGGAAGCAGGTCTGTCACAGTTTTATCTGCTGCTTGATAGAAAACATTCAAACCTGGAACCAGCAGGTTCTTGGACACTGGATTTTTTTGGGGTCCAGAAAGCCCTGGCCAAGCTTATATTTTTTAGGTATAGCTAATGGAAACCAGTCCTGCTATAGTGCTGTCTTTGGTTCTGGCTTCCTCCAAGGAGAGGAAGGGATGGCATGAAAAATCTGAAATCTAAAATACCAGAAAACCCTACCAGAAGTACATTTTCATAGTACCACTTGCTGTTTGCGTTTTTATAGGTCAGACTAATTTGAAATGCATAGGCAAATCTTTCGGGTTCCCTCCTACTCCTGCTTCCTATTGTGAAGGTAAAATTCCATTTTATGGAAGTTGATTAGTTACTTGTCAGTATTTTTAACAAGGCTGTGCCTGAATGAAGTTTAAATCATAGCAAAGGTGAATGCAGCTTGATGGGAGCCACATACCTCGAAAGGCAGCCCTATCTGGTTCAGCTGGGATCAACTATAATTCTCTGCTCATTAAACCATTTCATTCTGATAAAATACGTTAAATGAAAAANAAAAAAAAAAAAAGAGGAAAAAGGGAACATTATCCCTGCCAAAAAAACCCCACTGTTAATTACAGGGTTTTTTTCTTTCAAAGGAACATCCGTGTCTGTTCATATACATCAACCACACTAACTAGGAAATGCATTTCAGAAAAATGATAGCTAAAAAAATAATAGTAGGAATTTCTAATTAGCTTTGGCTGCTGAAAAGATTTACTTACTCTTCGAAGAGTTTAAATAAACATCTGATATTTATAAGCTAAAAATATTTTCTATTAGTATAAAAAATGTTTTGCAAATTTTGCTTTTGTCTTTGAGCTGAGAAAACAGTTATCAAATTTTATTGATATATGGTTATTTATTTTGCAAACATTTATTAAAATCTTCTGTTTAATTTCCTTGTGCTTCACTTCCACCTTTGTATTAGGAATAATATTATACATGCTGTGAAATATTTCACTGTAGTGAGGATAATTTCATTACTAATTGTCAGGTACTCTCATTATTATAACTATGAGGTCCATAAAAATGCCTATTAAAAATACAAAAACAATATGAAATCCCCCTCCTTCTCCAAGCAAATGACTCATGCAGGCACACTGATCAACTAAGATAATATATTAAATAGTTGCCCCCTTGCTGAGCACCATCTATTTTCTCACTGACTCATCCTTTTTAGCTACACGCATAGCTAATTCTTAATTATCTATTATCTAATTATCTATTAGCTTATCTTGTATTTCATCCTCTTTTGAACTTCAAAAATAATCTGGTTTGCATCCATGTGCAAGTCTCTAGCTGCTTCTAAAGGGAATCTTGAATCGGTTGTCAAGGCAAGTCCATCTCAATGAGCTGCATGAAAATAATTTGTTTCAAAAAAAAGCAGTCTCGTGCAGGACTGGTCTTTGGTCAGGGCATGCTTAGATAACAGGCTCCTCCATCCACCACTGCAGCCACAGTCACCTTTACGGGGGCTCCAAACATCCAATCCATCTCCAGGACCTCTAAAGAGCTCTTAAAGCCTCCTGTCTTGAACTTCATAGACTCTAGTTTTTCCAGCTTGCCTTTATTACACCTAGAACTGAAAAATGTGATATTTCCCCATTAGCTCTCTTATGACAAACAACTTGTTCATTCTCATTACACCAGCATAAAAATCCACTGAGGGTGACCAAGATGGGGTCTCGGTGCTCTTACAACCCACCTCGAGTGCATGCTACAGACAGCGTGTGCTCTCACATCCAGCCACAAGAATACTAGAAATAATCCAGGAAATAAGAGGGAAGGATTCATTTTATGTAAATTTAATCAGAAAGTCCTGAAGTAGTTTGGAAAGTTAGCAGAGTATAATATACCTGAAGACTCCTGTGTCGCTTCATAGCGGAGGTGCTGTGGGTGGCTTGGGTTTAGTGCACCTTAGGAACTTGCTTTAAACTTCATGTTTTAAAGAAATTTCAAATGGACATGTCAAAATAGTAGCACTGTGTCTCATTTCCCTTGCTCCATTCATTCTCCATGAGTTATGTGCCGAGTCGTGGTTTGATCACACACACACACAAAGGAGAGATCGATACCAGAGCCAAGACGGTGGCAATACGTGCAGAGAGTTCCTCTTCACACACTGGCAGGCCCCACGGTGCACTCATGGGTGGCTTTAGCACATGTTAAGCTGTATGGTGACATTGATTACTTCATATGAAAAAAGTTGATAACACTCTCTATAGCTCCACAGCCCATCCTGGAGCAGGAAACTGGTGTAGTGAGACAGTTCTCCGAAAGTCTGAAATCCTGGCACTGGAGATACACAGGGCATACTGAGCTGTGAAATCCCTGCTGACTTGGACCATGAGCCCTCAGTATTACCATCTCCTTTGCTCATCATGGCTGGTTCAGCATGTGCTTTTGCACTGTTTTAAATAGTTTTATTGTAGGAAATCCCTCATGCCTCCTCTATCACAGTGTTGCTCACTGCTGTGAAATTGGCAGTGCAGAATCCATTAGCTCCCAGCTGCAAGACAGATGGCATCTGTCTGTGGTGAGAGAAGGTTTGTTGAGAAAAGGCCTTGCAAATGCTTCCCAAAGGACATCAGACCTTACTTTTCCTGAGAGAGATGCAGGCAGCCTTGATTACAAATAGGCCTAGATCTTCCCTGTTCTCCACAGGAACAGGTGTTTCTTTTGCCTTACCAACCACACACACACACACACTTTTAAAAAATGGCTAGTTTTGGCTCTCAGTGCACCTTGTCTTTGGTACCTGTGTGGATATCACCAGCTGAAAATCAGAAATGAGAAGATTTGGTCTTTGCTGTGACAGTCAGACCAAGGGAAGAAGGAGCAAGCCCAGAGGGTGGAGAGGAAATGGGACATTGCGCAGGTTGTGTTGCTCTGTGGAGGCACAGCCTTTCCTTGAAAGCTATTTCAAGGATGTAGATTGTGACAGCTCTTGGCTCCTGACTGCAATTTCACACCACAAAACAACCTGATGCCAAAGAAAGAAAGATTAGAAGGAAAATGGTTCATTAAATGTTCGTGTTGCCACGGTCTTGGCTCTGGTATTGATCTCTTCTGTGTGTGTGTGTATTACCAAACCAGGACTCAGTGCATGACTCATGGAGAATGAACGGAGAAAGGGAGACATGGCACACTGTTTCTTTCCTGATGTGTCCATTTGAAAGTTCCTTAAAACATGCAGTTTAAAGCAAGTTCCTAAACATACACCACACTATATGTACTCCTCAAAGGTCATCCCTTAGTTTGTGTTCTCCCTGGTGTATCACGATGCCATTCTTAGTCTCCAGCATTCCCAGAAAGAGAGGGACAAATTTGGATGTAGGTTCACGAGTCTGTGCCAAAGCTGGTGGGGCTACACCAGTGTGAGCCATTTGGGAATGTAGGTCGAAGGAAGCAGATGCCCAGTGCTTTATGGGCTTTCCATGCATACTCACACACAGCATTATGGATTGAAAAGTGCAGCTACAGCATAAATGCTCCATTTAGAATTCTCTTACAACAGCATTCAAGCCTATACTGTAATTATACATATTGTATTTCCTTGTATTCAGACCCATAGGGAATTTATATTGTCCTTGCTAAAGCCAGAGGGACTGAAGGAAAGCAGTCATTTAATGATTCAGCTGTCTTGGGCTCTATGATTTAATCAATCATATGAAAGAAATTTTTAGATTCTTTGTGTTTAGAGTTCTCTTGTCTGAGCAGAAAATGTTCCCTTTTTGAATTGCTTTAATAGCTGTATTTATGCAGCTGAAAGTTCCTTAAGAAATGAAAGTAAAATCAAATTGCTGAGAATGCCTAGATAATTTATCGGAGAATATTCAATTAGAATATATTAATATTTTAGATTTCCATCATTAATTTAATATTCAGAGATTTAATTTAGTCGTTGAATTGCTGTAGTGCCATGCGTGGGTAGATTGTTAGGCTGAGTGCTTAAAACACCTGCCACAAATGGGTGAATCTCACTTTGATTCCCAAGAGCACAAACGCCTTTCTACTGACATAAGTCTTGCAGCAAAAACTCAGACACTAAATCTTGCCTGTGCTCTGCATTTTTCAGTAATTGCAGAAAGGAATAATACAATCTTCTAGCAGAAATAAATGCAAGAGCCTTATTTATTTATGCATTCAAATCCAGACTGAGGGGGAATTTGGTGCTCTGTGGTTCCGAGTTTGTCAATGTATTACTGAAGAATTTCATTTTGCCAGCCTGGCCTTGTCACTTACTCAAGGAGAACCATCGTAAGTGAGGTTGGAATTTAAAGGTGATTGACACTTTGCAGACAGATATCAAGGACTCCTATTGCCCAGTTCAGCTAAAAAACTGCCCTTGAGTTTTTGGCACTTTCTAGGATGCTTTGGGGATAGTAACATGAGTGGAAAAATGCCCCACTAAATCATAAAAAAACCACTAAATCATAAAATGCAATGTGATTTGGAAGTGATAAATCTCCATCGACTATAACATCCCACTTACACAGAAAGAAAGGGAATAATTTTTAATTTCTCACACAACAAAAAAACTGAGATTCTAGGAAGCCACTGGCAGCAGTGAAACTGCTCCCACTCTGCTTGGGAAGTATCAACATGACATTTCAGAAGTCTCAAAAGTGATTGATAAGATTATTTCTGATTTTCTTTAAGCAGAATCCGAGGTTGTTAATTTAGGGAACAGCAAGTTAAACTGAGAGGAGACTGGGATAACAGGCCTGTGCTCTGACCCTGTGGTTGATGTTTCAAAGTGTTTTGCAGTCATTCAGCCTCCCCATGAGGCAGTGGGGTGGGATGTGCTATCAAGTATTTGTGACCCCACTACAAGTGACTTCTGGTTAAATAAAAATTGTGAGTTAGAGACATAGAATCATAGATTTTTTAGGTTGGAAAAGATCTTTAAGATCATCAAGTCCAACCATGACCTATACTGCCTTTGCTTAGGTATTTTTCTGTACAGGATCTGACTTTCTTAACCTGTTTCCATAACTCAGGATTGTCTTTCTCTCACAAATAGGAAACTGAGGCAGCGAAGTTCTGAGTGGCTCTGTTCAAGACCACAGAGTTGTCATGGCCATGAGCAGCACTCCAGTTATTGGCATCTGGGCCTGTCCTTGGGTTTTTTGAAGAATCTCATAATGGACTAAGATCTTAAAAGAGTATTTAGAGATGTCTTGTTGATGTTTATATTCAGTCACATTATTCCATGTCTGAGCTCAGCTGCTACATCTGTGCACCAAGTCTGCTAAAGGTAGAGGCTTGTTTTTCACAGGGTTGTAAAGGTGCTTCTCTGCCACAGCCAGGGACTGAGCAGCAGCTCCCACTCACTGCTGGGTCTCCATCAATTCCTCCACCACCCCAATCCAGCCCACACCTTTTAGCTCCTGCTCCAAGGAGCTTCAGGAAGCACAGAAGGATAAGTACCCCTCGCCTCAAACTGTCGCATACTGCAAAAGAGTTCATCAGTCACTCCAAAGAGTATTTAGCTATAATACCCCATTGCACATATTGCAACATATCATTACCTCCCATCCTCTCCAGAAAGTGAGATGACTCTAATAGCCACTCGGTATGGCTGTCATTACGTGTACAGACAAAGGCAGGAACGCACAGTCAGAGCTAATGTACGCAGCTCGTAAAGCTATTGAAAAATCTGCAAAGACAGAGTGCACACAAAAACAGAGGGTTAATTTGCCTGGGAAAGAGCTTTGGTTTTGCTCATGCCTCTCCCAAAGTAAAACAGCAATAATGAAAAAAGCTGAGATGGGAACAGACAAAGAACTCGCAATCTGCCTCTTTGCTGCAGGAGTTCATTCTTTAGCACTCATCACCCACATTAGGTGACTGTGGGGCTTGGCTTCCTGGATGAGTTGAAATGGAGTCCCAAAGACAGAGTGGTGCTGTGTGGGCGCGAGTTTGGATTTGCAGAATGATGGTGCATTGACAGCTAGGCTGTTGCTGAAATTCACTCTATCAGGCTGGAGTAAGATAGGAAGAAAGAAAACCCACATCTATGCCTTTTACTTCCTTGCTATTGCATCTGCTCTTGTTAGTCTGCACTGATGAAGAATTAAATTCAGCACTCTGGAATTTCAGATGTCAGCTTTTAAGATTTTAGAGAATTTACTCCTGGGCTAATTTTAAGCTCTCATGGCTGTGGTTAATTGTTTTATTTATAACTTCTGAGATTTTCAGTGATAAAGGAGGTGCCATCATCCAAATCCTCTCCCAGCTGTCTCTAATTCAGGCTGATGAGAGGTGTAAGCCATGGTTAGATGTTGGGACAGCAGTGATGTGCAGTACTTTACCAGTTTCATTAAAGGCCCCATTTCTTTGCAGTTTGTTCTTTCCCATAGTTCTTACCATATCTTTTGTAATTACCATATATTTAATAACATTCATATTTGCTGCTAATTTCCTTAATTTAAAGGACATTTTCCTCCTATCCGAACAGTTAGACAACTTAAAAACAAACAAACAAAACCTTGGATTATGTTAAGGGAAACATTTTGCCCGAGGCAATTTGGATATCTGCAGATGGTGGTACTGAACATTTTGGCCCTTGTTCAGCAGAGATTTTAAGTATGTGCCTAAATTTGAGCCTTTAAGCAACTCTAGTGGCTCTTCAGAATTTATTTGGTGACTAGAAACTAAGGACACAAATAGTGCCTTACTGGATTAAGACCAAGAATCCAGCATTGTGCAGGAATGACTTTTTTTGGCCATGCTTATAATTTTCATTAGATTCCCAGTTTTAATTACATTTCCCTGCATGTCCTGGTAGTGTACAGAGAGCACAATTCCAGTTGTGCACACACATCAGCCTTCACATATGTCCTTTTTCTCCTAATAGACGCCAGAACCTGCCCTGTAAAGCCATGCAGTAGACCTTGGTTTCATGATTTTTGGCACAAGGTGAAGAGAGCTGAGTTTTTTTTTCCCTCCAGGAACCAACAGAAACTCAGGCACCCCCTAAGAACCCCTGCAGCTGCCAGGCAGGTGAGCTCACCTGTTAGGAGGGACAGAGGATTGGCCACAGGTGTGGATGGTTTTGTCTTCGTTTGTGGGGAGAAACCAGGTGTGTTTGAGTGCAGCTGACCCTGACTGTGGGTACGTTGTGGGAAAAGCCTTTAGGAAGAGCAGAAGGTGTTATTGCTTCATGAAGGACTAGGGGGGACATATTGGTGAAGGACTTCAAGGTGAGTGTCTCTTGGAGAGTGGGGCAGGGCTCAGCTGGAAGCACCTGGAGGGGAAAGCAAAGGACTTGGCCAAAGTTCAGGTGTCCTATTTAGAAGAGAGGTTTTGGTGTGGCTTGTGGTGTTGTTTCATATTGCTGGAGGGTTGCACCCAGCCTGGCATAGCTGTTATGGGATTGTGCCTCATCCCTGCTCTGTTTCTGCACATTGAGGGACAAAGTGGGGAGATGTCAGCCAGGGGATGATGGCTCAGCATGGACTGTTATTCAGCAAGATGATGTTTTAGAAAAACTTTCATATAACATGTGTGTCCGCCTCAGGTTTGTGCACAGTTTTTGGGATGTGACTATACAGCTGAAAAACAAGTCATACCACGTATTCATCCTTGTAACAAACCACCTGTGCCCTCCCCTTGCAAAGCTTTACCTTAGTAATTCCCCTTTAGGAGCTGGGTTTTGGATGATGCTGTAAACTTCTACAGTCAAAAGTTTCTACTGAAATTATTAAGAGACCCTTAAATGCTGTAGTGCTGGTGGACATGGCTGCCTTCCTGAGTCCTTCTTCCACTCATGATCTCTGCTCATTTTAATCAAAACATCATGACCTGAGGAGGTTTTTGCATCTGTGCTTGGGTTTGTAGCCCTTTTGGGCTGTTTTGCAGTTGACTTATTCTTTTGATTTGTGCTTTAAGGCTTTGTGAGCTGTGACATTTATTTAGGCAAAGAAGCTAATTTTCTTATTGTAAAAAGGGGGGCAGTTTAAGGAAGAACAAAGACTCTGTGGGCTTGTTTCTGTCTAAAAATAAAAAGCATTACTGTGTTGTGAAAAGATTGGACGTGGAGCCCGTGGTTTGAGCCTTTAAGGAAAGTTGTAATCTTCCAGCAGCCCCTGGGAAAAGGTAGAGCTGCAGTTCCCCTATTACTGCAGGACTACAAAAAATTCAGTGGAAATGGTCAATTTTCTGTATTTTCAAGTCACTCAAAAAAGTGTGGCAGCTAAAAGGCAGAGTTTCTGACCACGCTGTGAGCTATTTGGAGTTATTTCTGAAGTAACATCACTGGAAGGGAGCGTATTTGTAGAGAGAGGAAAGGAAACTAAGATTAAGGATCTGCACTAAAAAGTGTTGCTAGTTAATCCACAGCCCTCAGAAAGGATTTGTGTGAGTTGGAAAACAAAAATAAATGTTTGGCCAGCTTACATTTTCAATGGTGTGGTTTGCAGTGAAGTGATGACACAATTTACTTACCAGTAAATGGCATTTTCAACTGCCTCTAACAAAAAGAAATTACAGTAGAAGAATCAGACATCATCAGAGCATAAATCTTTTATGGAAGATTATAGCAGTTATTTATTATTTGAAAGCAAAGAATTGAGAAGCAAGGTGGCAGTTTTCTTTCAGTCATGGGAAATGCACCCTGTAATGTCTCCATGGAAAAAGGAAAATGCTGCACCAAAGCATTCCCATTCAGCTCAATGGCAAAAACACTCTTCGTTAGCATCTGTTTTTGCAGGGAAACTCCTGTTAAGAGAGGAATTTAAATATTGGAGGAAGCATTTCCAACAACTGTCTGGGTTTACCAAATATTTTTCAGACAGTGTTGTGTTTATGGCACAGATTTTTGTATGCTAAAGGAAAAGGCAATTCAGAATTTATGAAACAGCTGCTATGTCTTTTGAGCACCTAAGGGACAGAATGACACAACATATATGTATTTCTGAAGTCATTAAAAAACAATTTTCTCTAATTCCTTTTGGACTATTACCCATGGTATCTGCAAGTATTAAGCTATTTTCTTTTAATTTTTTAATTAGACATGAATACAAAATTTAACATCCAGGTATAACGTGTTATTAGGAAATCAGCTCTTTTCCCACTCCTTTTGCATCCATTCAGTTGTTAAATGTCCCACTCCTTCCTTTTTTTTTTTTTTAACCTCTTGTTCTTAATGAGACTTCCTCCTTCTCCCCATGAATCTTTATGTAGGCAACCTTAGCTCTTGATTAATCAGTAATTAGGGAAGGAGTCCTACTGATTTCAAGTCTTTAGTATCATACTCTCCAGCTGAAATTCAAAACTAAAATCTGAGGGAAAGCCATAGTGTCAATATTATGCTACATCTAACCTTAGGATGACAAAAATCACATCAGAGTCAGACCAGGCATATCTATTTATATAGGCACAAATCTGTCCTGCTTGATATCAAGTGTAACATAATCATAATTCTCTCCCACGGCTGCTTTCCTCACACATTCCCTGCTATTGCCTGCCTTTGTCACCATCAGCATTCAGTATTTCGCCTTAAAGTTTACTACACCCTCTGTCATCTCATCTGACACGTACTGTTTCACTTCATGTTTGCTGAGCAGCTAGGGCCCAATTCAAAGTTTAATGAGCCCTCATTAACCTCCGTGAGCTTTGGATCAATCCCTTGTAGTCTAATATGGTAATAATGCCAGGGTATTATGGAGTTAAAAGCTGCCATACAGTGGTCTGAGGATAAAGTCACTGCGGGCGGGCAGCTTAATGGGGTATTAATTGGATAGAGGGTATTCATAAGTACTGAGCACTGAATGTGGATATTGTTGAAAGAAGAGAATAAATGCTGAATGGTGTGATCTTAAAGTAAGGAAAACTTGAGGTTCCCTTTGCTTTGGCCTTTGCTGTAACTGTGGGTCAGGCACTGGAGGAGTTAAATGCCCATTGGCACTGAGCTTTTTGGCCCAGGTTAATGGGTGCTGTCATTCACAAGTATCTCCTCTCCCATAATCTAGCTCTGAAGTTCTGCCTGCTTTGGCTCCACTGAAATCATTCTCCATGAAACTATTAGCAAAAAGGTGGTGTTGTTGGAAAGGATTCGTCAAAGAGAGCTGCTAATTGCACACAACAGCTTTTTCATTTCCTTTTTTCTTCTCTGGGATAAGGTGCTTGCAACACAGTGTTTAAAGTAACCCAAACTGTTGTCTCCTGTGCTCTTGGTGCTGGTCAGCCCACTGCCAGTGAGCCAGCAAGGCTGGCTCCATATTCCTGCAGACTGCTTGGAATATTGCCTTGGGGCTCTGCTGATAGAAGACCTACACCAAGTCATGTCAAAGCAGCCCATAATAAGTATTTTAGTCTGTTTTCTCAGTTTTACCCTTTTTGTATCCAAAATATTATTAATTCTTGGGGAAGCTCCATTTCTACCTCAGGTGGTGTGCCGGGGATGATTGGACACAGTGAAAGATTAGTCCTTATTGATGTAGATTTCCTCATGATCTGGTGGGATTTGGATACCTGCGTGCCTTAACAAATCCTACCTCATGCCCAGATGGCCTTAAAACACAGATCTTTATAGCTTAGGACTGTTCTACAGTTGTTCTCTGATGTGGCAAGATACACAACACGAGGCTGCTGCTCCCCCTTCTGACTGATACCACCTGTGCTCTGTGGAGGTTCTGGATACTTTGACATCATCTTCTTATCAGGGAAGGAGGACAGATTCCTTTCATTTATTTATCCTAGATATTCTCTGTGCTTCTTGCCTTTTTTAGAGAGCTGTTCCTTTCCTTCTGTGAAGCCACAGATGCAACACATCCTGTCTTCCTCCATGCAGCCAAGTGCTTTTCCCTTTGGCTGGTGACAAGCCACTTTTTCCTCCTTATAGCTAAGAAAAAAAGAACAATCACATATGTAACCATTATAGAAATGCTTTTCCAGAAACTCCCAGTCCATGCTAGCTCCAGAAGACATGTCCCCGCTCTCTTTTATTTTTAAGCAAAAGGCTGTGTAATATCTGTCTCTGTAATGCCTGTGCCAACCTACAGTTCTTGCCTATCCTAATCCCATATGTGAATGAGGCTTGAACATATATGCTAGAAAGGGTGAGGAAATTCTGCTTGGCTTGGTGCTGTCCTTTTTATTCTTCAATTGATTAAGCAGCTGCTAAAATAAGCTTTCCTTTGGAGGAGTTCCATAATGCCCTTCTGTCCACTCCAGAACAATACTTACCTCCCCTCCTCATGTCTTCACATTTCCAGTGCTCCCCTTGCTCATCTCCTGTTTCAGTTTTGGTCTTCCCTTTACATGTTAATTTTTGCTGTAAGGTGTTCCCAGGAAGATCTCCCCTTGCATTTTCTCCAGTTCAGGTGGTACCTGAGGTACTCAGGTGCTGCTGCTCCGCCATTTGGGAATCAGGAGTCAGTCCCAATCCCTGAAAACTGTGAGGTTGGCTGATGTCTTGTCTGTCTCTAGTTCTTGCATCTTCAGTTCCAATGCTACATCACTCCAAACCTTTCTTCTTGGGCGCAAGAGTAAGAAATATTAAAAAAAAAAAAAAAAAAAAAAGTCTCCAGACATTGAGAATGTAAATACAGAGCAATCTGTGATGAAACCTGGAATGTTCCCACTGTTGTCTCTCCATGGATTTATCACCACTCCAGTTTTCTTGAAAGGCTTCTGTGTTTCCTTACAGGACAGTGTGGGTGGAAGTGTGGACAATCCATAACCAAGGGTATTGCTTTGAGTGCTGAATCCAAGTGTGGGAGATTTCATTAATCTTTTCCATTCAGTCTTTCTGACTGAGCTTTTTTGTTTATAATTATATATCTGTCTGATTGAGAAGGATATTTGTCTGTTAATTTGAGGATGAATGATCGAGAAGAAAGGATGGACAGGATGCTTTTAAAGCCTTTCAGCCCCATAGTCATAGCCACTTATACTGATAGCTTGTCCTGAAAAATGGAATCAGAGAAAACATGGGAAATAATAGGAGGAAAATTCAGAATCCATTTCTGATGAGTTATATTAAACCCAAAGATCTTCCACTTCATAGAGAAATTATTTAAGTTTTATGCAGCTTTTGAGATTATGACAAGCTGAACAACTTGTTCTGGCTTGGTGCTCAAGCGCCATATGGTACTACTTCAGCAATTTGATGTGATATTATGAATAAGAGTGCATGAGTAGTGAAATGTTTGGAGTTTTTATATCATATTGGCCTTCTGCAATAGACATTAAAAATGAATTCTCTTTAGAGTAAAGGAAGGCAAAAAAAACCCCCAGACCTGCAGGTTTCAATGGCATAATTGCAGCAAGCAAATGGAAAATGAATCTGTGGTGATTAGGAAGCCAGTTGCTGACAGAATCTGTTGGACAGGTGGGGACAATCCATGATCGACAGGCCCTGCTCTCCTTTTTTTGGTATTGTCTGGTACAATGCTAGTATTATCTTTAAGGGAAAATCTTGATATGCTGTTTTCTGTGTTCAAAACTAGTGGTTTGCAAATAATAATTGTTATGGGAATGGAAATTGACTCTGGGTGTAAAAATAAAATATTAGGCTAAGCATGTAATCTCAGACAAGTATGTGAAAGCAACAGTCAGCAAAAGATAATAAAATCTCCATATCCCTTTCTGAAGAAGGGCCATCACTCTTCCCTGTGTTACTTTTCTACTAGTTATAGGAAGTTCCTTACTTAAATTGTGTTGCTAAAAGCAGTTCATGGATAGCAACATGTGACTGCCAAATTTTAGAGAATGAAGTAATGTAAAGATGGGAGTTCTGGTACAACTGGCAGGCAGTGGTCTCTCTTAGTGTGTCAGTTTAAAGTGAATTCTGTAGATACAACAAATCTCACCTCTCTTTCTCTCTCTCTCTCTCTATATATATAGATATATAGATATATAAGATTGATTTGAAATAATTGTGCATGTAAATCATACATCTGGAGACAGCCAAGCCATGGTCACTGGAGTTGACTGTAGTGGTATGTGACTGTGCAAGGCTATCATGAGCTGTAGGTGGTGTGCCTGGAGTGGACAGGAATGGTCCCCCAGTCCAGATCCAACAGGAGGAATCACTGGGAGATGGAGAATGGTACAGGGTCTGTGTGAGGATCCAGGACCTCTTTTTCTTTCCTGTAGCTGAAAGGTCTTGACCTGCAGACTCCTGGAAATGTTTCTCCTAGGCATGTTTTTACTTTCCTCAGTGTGCAGTTAATGAGTAATAGATCCCCTTTTCTCTTTTTGGGCAGGGCGAGGGGTTTGATGAGAATAAGGGGAGCTGAGACCAAACTTGTCATTTCTTGCCTGCAAAGCCTTGGGCGTGAGCTTTGCATGAAGGCTGCATGGTGAGGAGGGAGCTGTGGCCATGGCAGTGGCTGGTTCAATTGATGCAGAGCTGATCACTTCAGTGCTTCTGATGCTGCAATAACTCGTCAGACTGAACGCCTGCCTGGAAAATTTGGCCCTGTTTCTTACTCTGAATTACAGCTATATTAGGAGAGTTTTATGGGACAAATGCTGCTTTGAACACAAACTGTTCACATGGAAACATGTCTGATTTTTATAGTAATTTTGGGATTTATCATGTCTAGATGTTTCCCTGAATTTGTTTTTCAAATGGCTTTTGGTTCAGGATGGAGCTTTAGTTTGTAGTGTGTGTAGAGCCTCCATGCCACAGAGCTGACTGGTTTTCACTAGCTGTTTTGCATCAGTTTTCTACTCTGAGAATTTCTTTCTTCTTGTTCTTAATATATTCCCAGTTGGAATTTAGTTTTGGAGAAAAAAAAATCCTTCATCGCTGCAGTGGTTTTTAGCAGTTGTATCCTTTTATGCATCATTCTCACTCAGTGTGAACATTTTAACCTTTTCTTAATTATTAGCATTTCCATTCCTGCTGTTCATTAATCTGCACTGGGCAAGGACCATGATGTGTTGCCCAAGGATGCTGCCATGGAGCCACTCAGCTCCAGCTCTGTGGAAACTCCAGCCTACAGAGATTTTCATGGAGCATTTACTGTTTCCCTTTTGAAGTCTGAACTTAGGACTGATTTATTTTTTTTGTAATGGAGAGGTTGGCTCACCATCCTGGTGAGTTATCCGCTTTTGTTAGATATGTGAAAATGTTGTATAAATACACCTTGCTGTTGCTGCACTTGAATAGTAAATGCTGTGTAGTGTATTCTTATAACAAGTAAACAAAACCAATTGCAGCTGAATTATGGCTGACACCTGGTAAAATTTAAACAAGAAACTGGTAGAAATTAAGCAGTAAATCACCCAGAAAGGCAGAGATCCAGCCTCTCTTCCTCTGGCTCCAGTTCTCACAAATGGCATTGTGCTGAATGTGGCTTTAGCTACTTGGATTTTCTTCTCAGATATTTAGTAGTATTTGGTCTGAGACTTCAGTTCACACTTGAATTTCAGGCACAAATGCTGTTGATGCCAAAGGAGCCTAAATGACTCTGCAAGAGTCAGAAAGGAAATCCAGGGTATATTTGAGAACTGAGCAGAGTCTCCCAAATCCCCCAGGTAATCTCTCCACCCTTTTTTGCATTTTTTCTGCAGTTGTTAAGATGTTACTGGTGGTAACTTGAGCTGATAGGTATTTCTACAAAATCTAGTTTTTAAAATAACATTCACCCAAATGGAAACTTATTTTGAGTGTTCACATGCCATAATATCATCATTAGTATTATCACTTTCATAATTAACAAAGGTCCTATTTTCTGAACAGGACTGTATTCTGGTAAAATTAAGATTATAATGTTTCTGTAGGTTTTGTTCTTCATTAGTTTTCTGCAGATAAAGAAAAATCCCACTTTCTAAATAGCTTTTATTTAGAACACAGTTCAGTGGTGCTTCTGAAATAATGGTTTGTAATTCTCACGTTCATTCAGCCCCAGGTTTCTGAGCTGTATCTACTGAAAATGGAACTACTTTCCTCTTAGGTAGAGTACAATACTTAGTGGTTTTTTAAGTCTGGGACTGGGTGAACTGTGCTGGTTTTGATGTTGATGGTAAAGCTTTAATTGCACTTCTGAAATCCTCATCATGTGTAAAACAGTACTGCTAAGCTGAATGGGAATAGCATCCCATAAAATCCAGACAGCCTGGAGTATGATTAAGAGACAGTAATTTTTCCTTATTCAGACCAGCATGGTTTCAGTTTCCATGCTTTGCTTTCTAACACTTTCCCATTGCACAGAAGCTTGTATTCCCTACCACCGTCCAAAGATTTCCGTGCGGTCTCCTAAATTTGTCCCACTCCCTCCTGCATGGAAACAGTGAAAACTCTACTTGAATCCACACAGTCTTTAATTTCCTTGAGATTCCTCTGCAGCCAAGCCGTGTCTGAACAGCTTGCTGCCTTCACGGCTTCGCTGTGTTTTGAACATGTTGCCGCGTGTGGATGGCGGGAGGTGAGGAGAAGGTGGCACCGCCTGGATACGTGTCCTCTCCGTGGAGGAGCTGGTTGACCCTCAGCTCCTTGTTTTCGTGCCTGATGTGGAAAGCTGTTGTACATACATAATGGTATCAGCTGCGTGGCAGCAAAGCAAAGTTATTCTAAAAATTCTTAGTAAGTGGAAAAACATGAGGGGGAAAAAAAGGGGAATATTGTGAAAAATCCCCTTTTTTCGGCAGGTGCTAAAGCTGCACCTGCCAGCAAGCACTAACAGGGCTTAGTTCACTTGATTGAGCATTACTCAGGGGAGGTTTTGGGCCAAGTTTCCAGCCTTGCCAACAGTTTCTTTCTCTACTGTAATTCATTAATTAGCAGCTATACCTGTTTACATAATGAAGTGTGGGAGAGCTTTTATCAGTGTGTTGCCGTATGAAATGTCACGGTGTTCTCTTGATCACATTAGAAATGTCTGACCAGAAAGTCCCCAGCAATTCAGGCCATTGCGTGTGACTTATGAAAGGGAGCAGTTAATGATGGTGGTAGTGAAAAAGTCACTCAGGCACATTTTCTACAGTGTAATTTCCCAATGCTCAAATATTTGAAAGTCAAAAAAAATAGTACTTTTATGCATGCAGTGCTTAAATTTAAACTTGTGTTCTCAAATTATATGTTTTAATTCTGTTGCTCAGTCTTGCTTAGAAAGAAAGAAATCAGCCCAAGTTCTAGCCTTGTTAGGTCTCTAACCAGTTTCTAATAAATGCGGAGATGCCAGGTTAACCATTCCCAGACATGGAGCACAGCTTATGGTACCTATGTAGCAAAATCACAGCTTGCACTGGGATTCTGGCAATAAGTTTGTACAGGTACATATGTATAGATTCCTGGAACACTGGTTGGAGAAAGATGTAGTATATTTAGGTACATTTTTTTCTTTCTTTTTGTCTAGAACCTGTCTCTCTTGTGATGTGATTGGAGATTAATTTCAGTTAATATTAGTATTTAAAAGGATTTTCCCCTCATCTTTTCTTTAATCCCTTTTTACTGAATGTATGCCTCATTTCTTTCTGTTCTATACTGAGATTTGTTGAAAGGGATGGGGGAGAGTTTGTATTTCCCTTTTTGGCAGCCTGAGCTCTATGTGGTTAGTGTGAATTCATCTTTCAGGATAGAACATTTAAAGGCAAGAACTCCTCTTTGTGCCTGTGGAAGGGTAAAATCAAGCTTCTCCTACAGAGCGTTTCAAAGCATTTCATTAGGAAACAAGAGCATTTTACATTCACATATCCTAACCAGAATTCATTTTGAAGAGGCTTGAAGGCAGTGACAAATAGGGGGGTTTTATAATGTGTAACTCGGCTGAACTGCCAGGGTTCTGCAGAGAGGCATCCTTTGTGCAAAGCTAAAAATGTCATAGGCTAGAATGAAGTAATAGTATAAAGTAAATTTCCGAGATTTTCCTTTAAAAATATGCTTCAAGTATTCACAATAGAGCTGTGCTTTTAAAAGCAGTCAGACCTATCCCCTACAGATTAATTAGTAGTACAATGCTTGATTTTGAAAAGGAGAAGATGGTAAAGGTAGCTGCATTGAAAAACTTGTCAAATGTCTTGAATATACATGGAGAGAATAACCAGCAAGAATGCCCTGCAAGGGAGGGGGAGGATGGTCCAGAGCCACACAAACCTGCTCCAGAGACGGTGGCATCGCCCTCTTGGGGTCAGCACGGGTTCCCTTTGGCACACAGCCTCTGCTCAGCCCCTCCCTGTCCACTTGGGACTCAAATCTGTGATTCCTTTTCTTTCTGTCTGGGGATTGTAACATCCCTTGGCCATCACAGAAGATCTATAAGGGCAAGAGACCAAATCCTCCCTGTGCTCCAATCTCTGCTGCCCTGAGAAAACAGGTCATGGTCTGATCCCGAATTATGTTACTGTTGAACTTTACTGTTAGTCTAGAAGGAAGAAACAATATCAAACCAAATAGCTCAGCTTTGTGGAGGATTTAACGTGCTCTTAGAGTGACCTCATGTGGAACAGAGCAGACACCTTGGTGCCCTGCACCGGGGCAGTGACACTCCTCAGAGATCCCACCTCCCCTCACCTCCTGCATGGCTCTGCCAAAGAGCCCAACACATTTCCTTGCTCATTTCGGGGAAGACATGGATCTCTTTCTTTCCAGCTGAATGAACTCTCACCTTCAGAAAAGACATCTCTGGTTAGTGTTTCAGAGCGTGTGCACGTCTGCGAGGCCAGAGCTGGCGCTTGCCTTCAGCAGTTCAACTATCCAACCTTGTTCTTCGCATAATGGTTTTAATAAATGTTATATCAGTTTTAATATCATGAGTATTTCATTTACAAGGTAGTGATGTGTTTGTAGAGCATGCAGTGCATTTCATTTAGCAGTTACATGCACTGAGGGATGCACTGAATAAAATATTGCTTTAAAATTAAATGATTTCTTTAATTCTATATACAGGTTCTCTGGGTTGATGCATATTATATCTAACTGAAATGGTGATGTAACTTCTGTAACCTAATTCTTCATGCATTGTAATTCTTTCCATTGTGTTGTCCAGTGAATTTTATGAGTATTATTTGTTAATATGTTCATTTTTATGCTATTGGAATAAGAAAGCAAGTCATTCCAATGCAGTAACTGATCATGCTGTGAAATTAGATTTTGAGAGCAGCCTGTAAAGGGAAATAGTCTGTTTGCTTTTTTTAGAGAACTGTTGCTCCTGCACTGTTGGCTTTGCCTTTATGAGAGCGTCTGTAGCTCTCGAGCCATTCCTTGGGAGATGGTATAGAAGCAGCTCCTCAAAAGCAATTCCCACCCAAGGCTTGGGAATGTGTGGTGTGAGGAGACACTGACCAGTGCAGGAACCTCCTTGTTCAGCAGACACTACCCCAAGAGTGTGATGTGGGGACAGATCAGATTGTCCAAGACAGGTGGGTGCTTTGAGCAGGGCTGGCCAGAGGCAGGACAGGGTGGGCCCAGATCCCCCTCTTCACATGAGGGGAGCTGAGGACATGCCCTCCTGCTGCCTGAGGCTGCAAGGGCTCTTCCATAGGAGCTCCAGCCTTCCCACAGTGCAACACCCATCACACCAGTAGCTTTGCATGTCGATGACTCACTAAGCAGTATTAGAGTGTCAGAGATCTGAGGGCTTTCCTTTTGTCTTCTGCCTTGTTTGAGAGTGTAGAAAGAGAAATTAAGGCATTCAGCCTCCGTGCTCCATGAGTCACTTTGCTTGAGTCACTTTAAAGATGTGGAGGTAGAAAAACAATCCTGGGCTTTTTTGGGCTGTGCTGCAGTGCTCTGACAATGTCCATGACACCTCTCAAGTACCTCCAGGCACACTTTCTAAGCCCTTGAAAGTTTTATTGCGGTGTTGTTTGATACGTTATCCAACAGAATAAAATATTTCCAGTTCATGTTTTAAACATGTGCAGCTCCAACCAGCTAGTGCAGAGAGGCCAGCAGTGAGCACAGAGAGCCTGCATTTCAGCCTTCTCCTGCACCACACTTACCAGTAAGGAACTGCTGGAAATCACAATACCCTTGTTTGCTGCTTTCATGGAGGATGGGGAGAGAAAAGGGGAGGGAATAGAAAGGTTTTGGGAGCTGGAGTCACCAGCCCTGTGCTTCCTGAATGCTGCTGTGTACAAAAGGGAAAGAGATGATTCTGCTGCTGTGGAGTAACAGTTTTGCTGGCATGAAGTCAAGATGATCAGAAGAGTGAATTCATCCTGCAGGTTCTGTTTCATCAGTTTCACATCCAGAAAATGTTCTTTCCTCCCTAAAATCCCTGATTATTGTGCAGAGAGATGAGACACGGTCCCAGCATGGACACTGTGAGGCAAACAACTATGGTTGGGATAGGGCATTGGATCTGAACACAGGATCTGAGTCCCTCTCCCATCTGTAGCTGGGTCTGTGCTAGAGCCAGAACTGGAACTGGGAGAGAGGTTTTCAGGACTAAGGTCCGGGTGAGTTGTGTCCAGCTAAGCCTCACAGATCTTCATATTTTTGATGTAATTCATTGCAGGAGTTCAGCAGGACTCCACAAGCTGAAGTCATTCCTACTGTGTCCTGGAATTCCTTCTGTGCCCCAGAAGGTGACTGAAGGCTCATCTTGGCAAGGAGACAACATCTCAGATTTCAAACACAGAACTTCATCTGAATAGTGGTAGATTGGCATAAGCAGATGATGCTTCTTCGTGTCCTTGTAGCTGATTTCTGTTGCGGTGTGAATGTGCATGTGAACAGCAGCAGGTGCTCGGCAAGTGTCAAGCAGATTGTTGGTTGCTTTGTAAATTGGCCTTGGCTGATGAAGTGGAGACAGAGAGGAGGGAGCTAGGAGGGCATTTAACCCGGTGGCTGGGAAGCTGACCTCAGTGAAGCTGTAGAGAAGTTGCATCTTCTGATAATTACATTCATTATATTCTGAGGGATTTCTCATTTTCCTTGTATTTAAATGAGGTAGAACTTGACTTTTTTTCCCCCATTCCATTTTCACCCTTTTTTTCTGGGCAGGACTGCTTATCTAATCAGCCACTAGTGTTTTCTCTGACAGTCTTGCAGCTGTAGTGACACTCAGTCTCAGTCACATCAAACAAGTAAATGACTTTCATTCACAGCACCTTTTGTCTGATCAAATAGGTAATTACTACGTGAAATTAAAGGCTTTAACAAAAAAGTTCTTTATTGTTCCTGACTGACAGAAGCGATACAAAGAGAAAGTGCTGTGATTCAAATGCCATGGTGACACCAGCCCCATCGTGGAAGCAATCAAAGGCATTACTTATACACTGGAGTGAGAATACAAACCAGGCAGAGGCAGACTGACAGACTGCCTTTAATCTTTGCAGCCCCCCACAACTCTTTCCTTTTTTAATCTTTTTTTTTTTTAAGGAGAATATCAGTTTATGCAAATAGAAAATATGACAGGAAGATCCAGATATTTGAAAATTAGTTGGAGGATCAGTGCAGTTCCCACCATCAGTGAATAAGGTACTGTCTCTGATTGCTGGGTGATCTCAGGCTAATTCATGCCGTGGCTTTTGGGACTAGTGATCTTCATTTCCTTGAAGCAGAAAACAAAACAAAGGCACCTCTTTGAAAATGAAGAATTTCAATATTTATCTCCAGCATTTCCTCTTAAAGCCAACATTTCATCCTCTGTTATCTTGCTCTGTGCTTTAATCACTTCCTCTTTCTGCTGGTGAGCATCATTCTCTCCTCTTTGCATTTTACCTCTGGGAGAGGTAGATTTACCACCAAGGTCCTTTCGATCCAACCTTCACAAAGGACTGATGATAGAAAATGGGATGGATACAGTTTCTCAAAATGCTTCCCTTTAATGAGGGCCACAGGGTTACTGCTGTCAGCAGAACCAATCAGGGAGTCTGGTTCTGCACATAAGCCTGTGCAGTGGAGGTAAAGAGAAAGGTAAACAGTAAATGTGCTTGGCTCTCAATTACAAGTAGCACAATCTGCCAGGAATGGAGTCAAGGTGCTGTTTGAGCAGGTGCCTGTGACAAGAGGTTGTGGGACTAAGTTGTGCCAACAGGGAGATGACTGTGTTTGCACTCACCTTGCCTGGGTCGTGGGCCAAGTGGGCAAACTTTCAGGGTAATCCGATGGCTTTTCCCCTTAGTGTATTCCAGGGCAGCTTGAATTTATGGAGCTGGTTTTATGCTGGAGTATACGAAGCACTGAGGTCAGTAGCCCACATGACCTGGGATTCACGCCGGGGCTGTGCAGCTGCTCTGGTACCTGTGCTGAGTCAGACTGCAGTCTCAGAGCTGTTCACATCGACTCCAGTGATATTAGTCACAGAACTCTGTATTAACCTGACACGCTCCCTGAACCCAGACATTTACAAATATGCAAGGAATACTAATAGCAGTATGCTGCAGGAGCATAATCTCTTCCTGCTCTATGTGCTTTTGTACCCGTGCTGGATACACCTGATCAAGTTCTAGAGGTGAGATGACAGCACAGCCAAAGTTTTTCTGCAGCAATCACAGATATTGGAAAGAATAGATTCCCCTCATCTGCAGGAGTAGCACAGAGCAAGCTGAAAGCCAGTGCTGTACAGCGTCGGCAGGAGTTACTGGCCACAAACCACTTTGGATCAAACTGTGGGTCATAAATCCAGCTGGTTCACAGACTCATTTGCCATTCTCCAAGCCTGCATCTTCCATGCCCTCCGCTCTTCACCGTGGTGTCCCCACTGAGCGCAATTGAGTGGAGTTTTATTAGAAGCACGGCTGCTTGTGAAGGATCAAACAGCAATTGTAGCCAAAAATAGGATTTCTCCTCATCTGCCTCTAGCTAGGAATAGGAGACAAATCCTTTCTCTGCGGCCCGTGCTGTACATGAGGTTATTCATTAGGACTGGTTGGGAGCTAAATTAGAACACAGCTGCCACTCGTTGGATAGTTCATCATGCGGAGAGCAGACCACTTTGTGGCTCCCACCACTGCGTGGGAGTCCCATGAACCTCCAGAGGCTCTTTGTAGCTTAGACATCACCAAATGCTTGAGCACAGATTGTTTGAGAGGTGGAGAGCAGTCTCCTTGCTCCTGGGGCTGCCCCATCCTAGGAATCCACCTGCCTGCTCCCGCTGTGCAGAGCAGTCCTGCAGACCGGTCCCATCTCACAGAGTTTAGCAGCAAAGGCAAGGTGGGATGTTGTTAACAGTTACATGGGGATTCTTAAGCTTTTGAGAGTCCATTCTATCATCTTGAAAGAACATACACAAAATATATGCTTGGCATTGAATTGCCTCCAGAGCCTGGGAAGAATCATGGTGTGTAGATGAGGAAATCTCTATTCTTATGAGGTTTATTGTAGCTGACGTTTAGCAGTGTGGGATATTTCTACCTGTAATCTGAAGCTGGTTGAGAAAGGCACCAGTGGTGTTTGTGAATCTCTAGGAGAATGTAGGCTAAAAAGCTTAAGGAAGAGATGCCTGGCACATTCCTGAATGGGTATTAGCAAATAAAACAGTAAATACACAAAGCAGAAAACGACAAAAATTACTTTATAATGTCCATTTAATGATGGTTTGGGAGTGGAATGAATAGATGAAAAGGCCATGGGGAATACAGAGAGCAATACACTTAACAGAGCTCCTGTTTGCATAGCTGCTGGTGTCGGAGCTCACCCCGTTACCAGCAAATGGGCACTTCAGCACGGGAAAGTTTGATTTCTAACCTTACAGATAGAATCTGCTTTCTTGGATTTGTTTCAAACTCTGCAGTGCCAGCTGCATAAAATACCACTAAGCTTTTGCACAGAGACATTTATAATCACTTTACCCTGTAGCAGAAAAAAAGTCTCCATTTAGACACTCATTCTGGGTTCATACACACATTAAGGACAAACTTTAGATCTTAATGAGGTGTAGGAGGGGGCTTTTTTCCCCCCTTTAGTTCTGTTTTCTGTTCTCTCATAGATCACACTATATTTCAGAGCATTAGGAAGAGAGATGCTGAATCTTTAATGTGATGTGAAACAAAAGAAAAATTCTGAACTGCAACAGAGATGAACTTCAGAATTGTAATCTCTTTAAATCCTGATCCAGCACTCACTGAAGTCAATGGAAAGGCTCCGATTGATTTCAGCTTCTAAAGCTCAGTGGGCTATGTTGGTTTTTGTCTTGTTAGTTTAACAACCTGCACTTCCTTCTTTGGAATTCTCTTCTGGTACATTTATTAATATGAAAGCCTTCCAAAAGCCACTTTAACAGTGCAGTCCAATTGCAATGGTTGTGCTTAGTGCTGGCTGGAGGTAGTGGCTTACAAAGAAAGGGTTAAATGGAGACCTTCTCTGCCTTTCCAAGTCCCTCATGAACCATTTCATCCCAGCACACCATTTTCCATCCATCTTTGTGGGTCTGCCTGTGGCAAGGGCACACCCAGTTTCAGCCCAAGAGGTTCAGAAGTTGTCATGGGATGGGCCATGGCCAGTGTGCACAGCCCCTTCTGAAGGCTAAACCTGTGCCCCGTGTCCTGCACTAGTTCCCAGTACAGCCACCTTTCCCCAGGAACAGGCTGTTGCTTCATCTCCATGTCCTTGGTTCCACCACAACAACAACAGTTTCCCAAGCTGCTGAATTTGTGTTTGTTGCATAATAGGAAGATAATAAACCACTTCAAGTAATTTTAGTTTGGGGAATTCAAGCTGGTTGCAAGTATTCCTTTTTTTTTTTTTTTTTTCAATCAAAAGGTCAAGTTGTTCAGGGACTTTTTTGTTGGATTGAATTTTCTTGTCTCTCTGGTGAGAAGTGACTAAAGAGCTCAGTACTATGGACACTTCTCTGTAAGTGAAATGCTGTTACTGTGGAATATTTTCATTTCAGTAAGCCTCATGTTTTAGCAGACAGACCAATTGTGAAAAGCATGTTCATAGTTTTGTCTTAAAGTGCAGATCTGATCAGTTCTATTAGACTATCTGGAGCATGAACATTAATATTAACCAAAGGCTCTGTATAATTCAATATTTACTTGTCAGCCTGTGTCCCCTTGCCCGACATTCATAGCTAGATACTAAAAGTTTTGGGTTTTTTTCTTCTAGAATTTTGTACTTCAGACCCAAGAAGCTTGCTTTGATTATTAAAAAATACATATCTCAAACCTTTATTTGCATCTGAGCATTTTGGCTATTTCTTTGTGTAGCTGGTTGGCTTTGATTCTTAAGTGTTTGCAAGTAAGAAGAGAATAAAGAATGTGAACAAAAGGCTTTTAAGAATATATCCTGCTGGAAAAGCAGCCTAGAAGTCATGACCATGAAGAAAAAACCTAGTGCAGTAGTTTTTATGTGTGCTGCCTTTCACTTCTGCACATCTTTTTATCCTAAATGTGATTTCTCATTGTGTTTCATGACAGATTTTACCACTGATGGTAGAAATAGAAAAGTTACAGACCCAACACTTGTGTGCAAAAGCTGAGATCCGAATGGAAAGGGTGTTCACCTCTGACATTGTACCATGACAAGCTTGCTAGGTATGTTAGTAGGAAAATCAGCCAAATCCTACTATACATGGTTTATTTAGCAATGAGGCTTTTCAAATAAAAGCAGCTCTTTCTGATAACCATGAGACAATTCATATCAAATAATATTGAGTTAGGATTGTGTGAAAATTGCCACTGATTTCAGTAGTCTTAGAGCAGTTGTAGCATTGCAAAATCATTAGAATTTGCCATTAGGGTTGTATAAAAACTTTGTTCTTATTGAACATGAAGAGAATATTTGATAAATAGGTTATGACGATGTGTTAGTGTGCTGTGGAATGCTAAACAGTAGACATTAACTTCTCAGCTCACATGTGGACTTGTGTTTTTTGTTCTTGTGTACCCCACATACG
>VXBX01008146.1:0-82198 GCA_013400415.1 Scytalopus superciliaris | reverse complement strand
GGGGGGGGGGGGGGGGGGGTGTAACTAGTGAATGAACTTGGTTACCTGAGCGTGAAATGAAGGGTTGTTGCACCAGCACAGTGATGTTACACTTTGATTTGATGAACACTGGGCACCAGGGTGTGCCATAGTGTGCAAATTGTACAGAGAAAACACCACACAGAGAGCAAGAGCTTCACCCGCCAGATGAAATGGAGGAATTTATTGTCTGCACTGGAGTTTGTCAAATAGCAGCTCTGAGAGGCTCCCAGGTGACATTCCCTGAGGGAATGTTTAGTGAAGGCTGGCTTACCTGGCCTGGATCACACAGAACAAATGGACAGCATGGAAAATCACATGGCCACTTTTTATTCCTGTGCAGGTTCAAGTGCACAAAGCACAAGGCTGTAAAATTTGTATAATCTTAATCTCTGTGAATGTAATCCCAGCTCTGCCACTTATTTCCATTTGGTTTTTGTGCAGATGACTTGAACCTCTTTGTCAGTTTTCCCCATGGAAGGATAATTCATCCTACTGGAAAATAATTTTACATTTGGCTAGAGAATAAACCTCTTAAGCAATTTTTTCTTTTTCTTCCCAAACGAATTCCTAATAATTCCTTTAAGAAGAATAGAAAACCAAAGCCATCTCAAGGCTTCCCAACATTGCAGGTAGATTGAAGTGGCTGGTTGCTCCCACCACAGGAGAGAGGATGGAGCTGGGATGAGGATGGAGAGCCAGGGAGGTGATGAGCTGTGTCCCTGCAGGGAGGGATGGATGTGTATGAAAGTGGTTGCCCTGGGCTTTGGCACTGCAATTTTGATTTTATTTTTTTTATTCTCTGTTATGGGTGCAGTGACAACAGCCAGACTGGTTTTCTAGGGCTTAGAAATCACTGAATGAGGCCAGAGGGAGCAGAGTTAGTTTTGTCACAGCCTCACCAACCCATGCAGCAGCTTTTGCTCAGAGCCAGCCCTGTGTAAAACTGTCACATCTCCTTCCGTGTGATGTAAATACAGAGCAGCTCAGCTGCCCAAAACGGGCTGTTTTTCAGACTGCCCAGGTGCTCTGGAGGGGAAACCACGGCCCGTGTGTGCACTTGGCATGACCATCAGCTCCAGCGTGCAAGCAAACCTGGCCTCTGTGGAATCTGTAACAAGTGCTGTGTTTTGCAGTGCTTTGGGTAGGGCTCACGTGCCCAGCTTTGGGCAGAGCCTTGCACAATCCTGGCACCACAAAGGGTTGAACTAAACACTCAGTGACTGAAGGGAACTCAGGAACACCACGGTCTGCTCAGGTCTGAGCTCTGCCTGAAACATCGAGGGCTCAGCGGTGGCGCTGGAGGGGCATCCTTATTTCAGATCTGGGCAGAGAAGTGGTTTCGCTATCAAAGTGAGGAAAAAAGTGTGATCTCCTGAGAGAGAGGAAAGCTTGCTGGGGTTGTGCTGTGGCCACCAAGTGCCCTACAGGGCTGGGCTGGGGATGCTCCAGTCGCACTTACGGGTAATCAGTCCTTGTATCCTGGGAAATGATCTCCTGCCTGACTAATTACTCAGATGTGAAATGGCTGAATTAAATAAGGATTTGAACATGCTACTTTTCTGGTTTCATGAGAGAGGAGGATTGTTTCTTTGTGCCTGCTCGTTGGGGTAAGTGACAGTGGTGGTTTTGTGGGGTGACCTCCTGGCCATAGGACATTTCTGTCCAAGAAGTAATCTTAGTGAGAAGAGAAAAGTCTGCTTCTTGCAAGGTACATAAAAGCAAAACCCTGTAACTCTGAATGTGGGCTGTAGTCGCTCAAATCTTGTTTAGAAAGGGCATAATATCTTTGCCAAACACATTTTCAGTGTTGAAGCTGCTCATAATTACGACCTTCATGAATTTATAACACTGTATGCTCCAGCAATGGAAAAGGCTCCTACACTTGAGTGATGAGATTTTGATAAAATAGGATTTAAATATTCTATTAGCAGAAATGTTACATTAAATGATGAGGAAGCATTCAAATACTGCCTGACTTTCACCATGTGACTGTGAACTACATTATGCCTGGGTCAATTAGGCTATTTTAAACCCGTGGCTTTCTTGCATTAATCCTTTTCATAGGAAGCTTGTGTTCCCTCTGAATTTCACCATTTCTCTCCTGTGGTCTCCCCCTAACACACAGCAGTGTCTCCTGCGAGCAGATCCATCAGGCTCTGCTATTTTCCCTTCTTCTCTACTGTGATAGCAGTTACAGTGCGTGAGCACTGGGAGTAGGGTTAGCCTTGATCCAACTTGAAATAGGTTCCTCCAGGAAGACTCCCAGCTCCCGCTTGGATCTCCCTCCTAACTCCAGCTGCTCCAAAATCAAGTTGTCTTACATTTGTCATAACCCATCCCCAGCTCACATGTAGCAGTGCAGGGCTCCAGGGGGCTTGGAGGCAGAGGATGGTCCTCTTGGGGGGGTGCAGAGGTGTTGGCACAGCTGAACATCTGGGCAGGTTGCAGAGGGAGCAGCTTTGTCCACATCTTGTGGCAGGATGGTCATTTCTCAAGGGGGAGGGAGTGACTGTTCTGAGTATTTATTTTTTATGTTGTGTCTAAAAGCTTAACAGAGATCAAATGGGAGTGTGTTGTAAGATGGGGTGAGAATTTACTGCACCCTCATTATTTGCACACGGACACTCCTCAAGGAGTATTTCACTGTGAAAGTGGAATAAGCTGTCGCCTGCAGTGGCATTTCTAATGCAAACATCACCCCTGGGAGAGATAGCGGGAAATAGCCACAAAGTGGGAGGGAGAGGAGGGAGTGGGACCTGCCAGTGGATTGGTTCAGGGTGGAGGAGAGGTTTGCCCCAGAATTTATGGCTGGTCAGTAGATCCTTGCATTTAGGTTGACTAACATCTCAGACATCTGTGTGCTTTAATTTATTTTTTTTTATCATTAATGGCCTTTTTCTGTTCTTTTTGTACTCCAGTGGTCTCTAAAGCAAAGCTGGCACACCTGTAAGTCACAGGCATGCTATAATAATTGACATGCTATGCCAGTCTCACTGCTCTTTCATGACCAAGAGCTGACCTGGTCCCTCTCATGTACCAGGTGATTTCAGGGATTCAGTATTAAAACACAATCGCTTTAGTGGATCTAAGGGATAAATCCTGCAATATTAAACTCAGTCAAATATTTTGAAATGTGCTGAGGCAACATAATTTTTTTTCCCCATTTTTCAACAAGGCAAAAACCTGCAGGACCTAAAAGATCACTCAGTGATCCTGTGCTTAGTAATATTGTATGGCACAGTTGGCGAGTGTACAAAGGCATTGGATCAGAATCAAGTCAGAATTAAATTTAAGCTCAGGAAACTTTGTTCTCGGTTTTGATTCTCAAAGCTGCTAATCCTAAATTATCATGAGAAAACATGTTAAAAAAAAAAAAAAAAAGAGAGAGAGAAATAAAGACATCAGAGCAGCTGAGCTTTCAAATGGAAAGTCAAGTCAGACCTGTTGTCTGCACCCTCTTGGTTTGCTAGAAATGGGATGTTGTAATTGCCTTGTGATCAGGCGTAATTGTGTTTACCTAAACCTGCGCTGTTTCTCCCCATTTACAGAAGTCTTAAGACAGCTATTTCTGGGAGCCATTGCAAGCAAACAAACAAAATAGAATAAATCATCTACACCACCCCCACCCCCTACACACACACAAATCAGTTCTTGGGGCAAGCTATATTATTTCTCACTGTTTTCTCACATCTGTTTGTAGCCAGTGGTCTGTAACCATCCCACAACTCAAGTCTGGATACCAAAGTTTAAAAGCAGAAGCCTCTGGCTCACCAATGTAATCCGGACAAGCAGCAAGAAGGAAAGTGCAAATAGCACAAAGAAGGAGCAGAAGCATGAAAAAATGAGGAAACATTTTCATTATTCTTTTACCTTTCAATATTGACATCTCAAGTAATTGTCTGGGACAGGCCTTCTGTAGCTCCCATTTAAGAAACAGTTAAAGGTCATGCAGTTTGGCCAGGCAAGATTAGCCATCTTTACAGGCTAATAAAATCAGTGTTCAGACAACATCACGGCTTGCATTTAGATGCAGTGCATTCCAAATACATGTTTTAGAACAGCCATAATGCACAGAGTGCAAATTGATCATGAAAACTTTTCAAAGGTTGTTCCATTTTTCCGGGAATGAAAAGAACATTGAGTTCTCCAGTTTGCAGAATCGAGTCTGCCCTTGTGCATTCATTTAAGCAGCCTCCTTGCTTGTCTGTCACTGCTTCTAATCTAAACTTTAAAATCCCATGCAGGGGGGAAAATAATAATTAAATAAATAAATTATATCCCCAAACAGCAGCAACTAAAAAACCCCCTCTTAAATTACTAATCCTGGACTCCGTATTCGTGTGCGTGGTCATGAACAGACAGCAGCACTAAATATTAGTTTTCATCCTCATTAGCATCTCAATGTGTAATTATTATTGTTTGTATTGCAGCAAACAACAAATACCAGCCCCATTGCTAAAAATGAGAAGGTTACCAGTAGGTCTCCTGAAAGTTCAAATATTTCATTAAATGGTTTTATGTTAGGTATGTAACTATGCTGGTGATAATATAGTGTAATGGTAATATAATAGAAGCTACAAATAACATTTTATGACTGTTTTGTTCTCTATACTACTAGTCTAAATGGTTTCCCTTACAAGCCAAGCAGAAGGTGTTTTATAACAGTGTCTTAAAACCTCCTAATTAGCAGCAGTTTTAAGATACACACTTCTTGGCAATCTTTTGGGGATCGATCGAGAATAACTGTAGCAGACTTTAAATCTTCTGCCTGGAAAGATTATCCTAATTCTTTTTCTAATTCCCTTGTCCCAAGGCACCATGACTGGAGATTTCTGAACAAAACAGTGTCATGCTGGCTCTGCTGGCATGTAGGTCAAACACTGCAGAACCACCATAGCCCATGCAATGCTTGGGGGGAACATTCAACAGACCCATTTTCTTACCACACCCCAGAATCTGCTGAACCTCCACATTTAACCACACAATTAAACAAAAATCTATGCAATATGCAATACCCCAGTTCATTTGCAGTACCATTTTTCCTCTAAAAGAAAAATCCCTGCATGTATTCACATTCCATGAGGTCTTTTAACTCTGTGATTTATCATGTCTCCTCAAAATACATCATTAGGATGATCACATGCATTTACAGAGGCAGCAGAGCTGTAGATGGAACTCATTTTAGGAGGACATTTTAGTCCTTGTTTTCTAAGGCACTGTTTTGCCATGATTTAGTACTCCTGTGTGTCAGTTATAGAGAAGTGTCACATTTGATGTCCTCAGTGTTTCTTTTCCTCCTTTCTCTGCTGATTAGTATAATTTATATGAATGTTTTAAACCCCCCACCGTGTGTAGCCTACTTGGAATGTACATGTAATTACCAGCCCATCTTCCAGCTTTGTTTGGCTATGTGGAAGTATTTTTAAATCTATTTTAGTCCTGCCAGTGGATATGCACCCACACACATGCACACACGATTTGGGAGCATGGTTACTTAGGCTTTCTAACACACTGTGCCTCCCTGATAAGGCCTTCTCAAGAAGTGAACAAAATGTCTTAGAGATAACAGTATTCTGCAGCGCAATGTACAGAAGGGAAAGTTGTTTTTTATTCTTGCTAGGCTAGCAGTCTGTCTCAAAGGAGACAGGCTAATTTGAATGGGGTTCAGGTTTCTGTTGCCTAAGTTTTTCTGTAGTTTCTGAAATAATGTTTTTGAGCTTACTGGCAGCCACAAGTTCTCATCCTGATGAGCAGGTGAGCTATCCTTATTAAAAAACAAATATGCTGTTGGTCAAGATTCAGACAACTTTATCACCCATTGCTTCTTTAAGGATGCAGAGATGGAGGAGTATCTGCAAATGCACCACACTGGGCAGTGAATCAGTCCTCTAAAGCAAGCAGCAAAATGTAAATAAAATACTTCATTTTTGACAGGGTCTCAAAGACTCCCATTGACTTGGGTAGATTTGGTATTGGTACATATTAATAGTGTCATCTGGAGCTTTGTGCTACAGGCTGTGCTTCTAAAACTCAGGGGCTATTTGTGAAAATGGGATTCACGACTTGCAAGCAGCCAAATCTCTTCAGCTTCCTCCTACTTAAAAAAAAGGCTTAAAAACGAAGGAATTGGTGTCCTTCAGAACCTACTTGCAGCATTAGTTTATAGAGGATCAATATACAAATGTTGGAGCTCTAGTTCTGTGTTTCAGGGCTACTCATTTCCTCAGCTGATAGTACATCAGCCTTTAATCCCCCCAAGTGGCTTTCACTGCTGCATAAACTGCCAAATTTGCATTTGTTTTGAAGAGTTTGTTTGCGCATAGAGGTTTCAAAAGCTCGAAAATCAAAATGTAGCCACTGGTCTCTAGATATTATGAATTCTGTAGTTTGTTATTCCACTATGGAGACTAATAAGAGAGCTGATTTTGTTTGCAGTGTAGTGTAGAGTCTCCATAAAGACCCTGTGCTCCGAGGAGCGATGCCGCAGCCAGAGCATCTGCATTGCCCAGCGGGGCTCTCCAGGAGGGAGAGCAGTCCGAGCCTCTGATCCACTCCAGCAGGCCCTCCCCCTCCCTCCTGTTATTTTCCTTCCTTTAAAAGGCATTTGCCAGCAACATCTGTCCTTCTAGCACGGCTGAGAAACGCGCACCTGTACGGAAACAGGAGACAGATGAGTGGTCATGTCTCGCTTCTTCTGCATAAAGATGCAAAACAAATGTTAGGCATCAGGACCATCAAGTTGCTGTGGACACTCCCTGGAGTACACGTTCTCTAAAACCACGCAAAATCTGCTTGGCAGTTTGTGAAATATGTCATCTGGTTTCCATATGTTTCCTTTCTGAATTCACGGCAATGTCAGAAAACATAAAGTTGCTTCCCAGCACAAAGGGCCCAGGTCCCCTGGTGAAATTCCTTTCCCACCAGGGCTTAGATTTGCACTTTTCCCTGAGAAATCTGGGGCTTTAAATGGCATGTGGGGCCATGAGCTGTTGTTCTGCTGCACACCATACGTCGCTGCTGCAGAGAGGGTACGTTGCACATCACTGCATTGCGTCCAGGTGTGGTTTGATTTTCATCCCATGCTTGATTTTTTATGAAAAATACCAAAGCATATTAGGAGGGGAACTCTGTTCTCCCTGTTGAAGCTCTCCCTGCTTAACTTTGACTTTCTGTGTTGTATTTGTTGTGTTCTGGTATTGCAGAGTCACTGGGGACCTGAGACATCTCAAACGCATGTATTTGTGTCATCTTGACCTTCCTGTTCATCTCCTGCAGACACAGACAGTTGGCAGTTCTTGATGGCAATGGATGCAAATCCATTGGAGTTAAAAAAGAGGAAGGTAGAAAATCTGGGGTCTGTTGGCCAGTCAGGTATACCAGGTTGTGTCACCTGATGTAGGATTACTTTGTAAAAAACTTGGAGGATGTATAATAATAGGAATGAGCTGCCTAGGGAGGTGATGGATTCATCGTCCCTGGAGGTTTTTAAGGTGAGACTGGATGTGTCACTCAGTGCCATGGTCTAGTAAGCACAATGGCTGAATCAAAGGTGATCTCGGGGGTCTTTTCAAGCCTAGTTAATTCTATGATAATACATATAGACCCTTGAGGATGTGTTCAAGCAACAGCCTGATGTAGCTCCAACATGTGTACGTGGGTTTGTACTCTGGGTTGCAGACGTGGCTGGGAAGGTGCCTTGGATAACTGAACAATCCCTGTAATAGCCCCTGTTGAATAAAATGCTCTGCAGGGTGAGCAGGGGCTGGAGATGTGATAATGTGACATTATTTTCCTCCTTTTTAATGGGAAAGTTGTCAGCGTTGCTTTAAATCCTCATTAGAATTCAAAGAGCCCTAACATCGCCAACACTGTTTCAGGATTAGAATTTGTTAATTAATTTAATCCTCTTCCCTTCTTCATCTTCACGGATTCTGCAGCGCCAGATGGTAAATCCTTAAGACTTCAGTAGGAATAAAGGGTTAAAATCCCAAGGCCTGGATTAGATGGGATTGGAAAAAGTGCATAAACAATTCTCGGTGCCTGTCTTATGATTTGCCAGCTTCTCAGGAACACCCTGTGGAAGTGCAGAGCCCACAAGTCCCTGGCTATTAGCAGTATTTAGTTACAGTAGATAAGATTTGGGGCTACGTTTCCTGAGCATGTCGCTGTAATAACTTACTTGTTTGTTACAACTGTTTTCCAAAATCACAGGATTGTTCCCTAATGTGTTGGTGAATAATGTGTTTATTATTCTTGTCTGCAGTAAAGGGCATCTCAGTGCCTGCAAAATCACTCATGTAATAAAACCTCTGCCATTTTATCATTTTAATAGAATAACAGTTTTGTATAATGTCGCAAATATTGCTCTCCAATATACGATGGTGACAGTAACAGCAGAAGACAGGCACTTTTATAGCACAGAATTATTACCTTGTTTAGATTATCAGATAAAAATTTTACCATCACATTAAAATGAAAATGAAATGAAGGCCAGTAAAACACAGAAGGGCCCTGTCCAAGCAGGAGTCCTGGGAGGTTGGCTGCTGGCCATGGGGGCTGCCAACCTGCCTGGAGGGCACTCGGCCAAGGAAGCCACGCTGAGAAGTCACCAGCTGATTTTACATGGAGACATTCAGCTGCCCAATATGCTACTGCCAACCAAGGTTCACTTCTTGAAATGTTTTTAAGGTATAGCAGTAAAAGGGAGGAATACAGAGGAAGCCTCAAGCTCTCTCCTACTGCTTCGTTGGGAATAAGTGTGAAAAATAAGGAGGATCAGATCTTTTGAAATGTTCTTCCTGTGTAACAGTCAAACCCTTTGGGGGATCAATACAGCTCTCACTGATTCGAATCAATACTAGAGCAACCTGTTAAAAAGAGGAATATGCCATGAAACCACTGGGCTGTAGGAGAACAAGCCAGCCGTAGCACATCCCTGTAACACATCCCTGGCTCCTGCAGTGCCGTGGGGTTTATCACTTGGCCCCGGCTCTGCCAGCAACGGCTGAAAAGCACAGGAGGGGGTTGTCCCCTCCATCCCTTGTCTTCAGCGCCGCTAAGAGGGGATGAGCAGGATTCTGCTCTGTGAATGAGCACTAACACTGCAGCCTGTTTATCTAAAATCAGATTTGTGGCTGCTTCTTGAAGGTCAGCGCAATTTAAATTGTTACTAGGGGTCCAAGAGGTTCAAAACTGGTTTTAGTCTTGTTATTCTCTTACTGTGCATTTTTCTGTCTTTCATTATTTGCATCATGTTTGGCAGCTGCTTTTGATACCTCCTGTTAGATTTGTCTGATGCTCATTAATATCTTTCCTACTGGCTCATACAGGTTTTACACTACAGCCTGCAGATACAGCATCACACAAAAGTACAGCCTGGTTCAGTATTGGACTCATGTTATGATTTTGATCCATGAACTCATCTTAGTGTTACACCAGCCTCACAAATCGGGGTCAGATTGACTAAGTGAGAGGTGATCCAGTGTGGTTGGTAACATGGGGTTTTGGAGAGGTACTCACAAGTTTACTGTCAGCTCAGCCAGGCTGGTCAGTGGGAGGCAGCTGAACATTTGGAAATCAGAGGAATAATGTTAGTGTGATTTTGTTTTAGTTCTCTTTCTTAAAGAATTCTGCCCAATTGTTTTTAACCTTTCAAAATACTGAAGCAAGTTTTGCAGATGAGTAGCATTTGTTCTTGAGATATCATAAAAATGGACTGCCAGATAAAGGACACCCTGCTGGGATAAGGAGCACCGTGTGAGCTCAAAGCTTTGACCATAGTTCTGAGGGCTTTCGTCTGAGAATCCCATGTTTTCTTACCCTTAGGGAATATCATGCACTGCCCAGTAATCAGCAGCAAAGCACTTTGTTTTGAAATGCCGGCTTTTACAATTCGATTCTTAATGTGTTACCTAGATCCCAAAAACATTTCAAGTCTAAAAAACACTGTTTATTTCTTTGGCTGATATCCCCCAGTGCTGGAATATCACAGTGAGCTCATCAGTCTGCTGGGAATAGTATTTATCTGTAACCTGTGTTAGTATCAGTAGCAGGTAACATCCTAAACTGGAGTTTCATTAGTAGTTCTCAAAAGAGCAGGAAAGGTGACTTTTCCTTGCTGAAAGGCATTGGTAAGTTCAAGGTAAAGACTTCCAAGTACAATGTGATACTCTCTGCTAACTATGTTTGGCTTATCTCCCAGCACATCCCAATCAATGCAGAATAAGGTCTACCCAGCACTGGTGAGAGCTGCATGTATAATAGATATGCAGATATACTCTGAATAAATCACTGTAAACAGTGGGACAATCCATTACCACAAATAAATTGGCAGGTCCCTGCTGCAGAGCTCCCAGCACTGCCAGCTCTGCATGGATCAAAGAGCTGTGCCCCATCCCCTCCAGGGGAGCTTGCAAAAGGTGGAGCAAGCTGGTAGCTCTGGGATGTGGTCAGTGGATGCAGCTTTGGAATAATGAAGCTCCTTTACCCGATCAGAGCCTGTTGTACCCTGGCAGCAGGCAGAGCTCCCTGTGGCACAGGCGGGGGGAATGTCAGCACAGGTGAGGCAGCCGCGGTGCTGTGAGCAGCCAGGACAGCGTGCCCAGCACAAGGCAGTGCCCAGCACAGGGCAGTGCCCTGCAGAGCTCCAGCCCTGCTCCAGCAGCCATACAGCTCTATTAGAGTGGCACTGTGCCCTGGCTGACACCCCCAAACCCTCAGCAGGACCAATTAGCGAGGGCAGGCTCAGGCTCACAGCCTCCAGTGCTGGCTCGCTGCGCTCTGCGGACATTGCATCCCACGTGCCACACCAAGAGGCTGAGCTGGACCCCCACACATACCTGATCCCTCAGTGTTTCCTGGGATTTAGATTTTCCTGAAGACTAGCTCCTTTTTTTGCTGTTGTGCTCCTCCCACCAAGGAGCTGTGAGGCCAGGAAGTGGTACCAACACCCCTTGCCATGCCTCAGTGGTAGTTTCCCATCCTCAAGTGTGTCCCAGCTGGCAGAGTCAGACACAACTTGCCTATCCCAGCAGAAATGGGACAATATGGTCTCTTATTTCTACCCTCTGTTTCTATGGCTTTGCTCTGCTAATTCCTTAAATTAGGTATTTTTCACATGAAGGGTTTCTTTCTCACTTCCATCGGCATTTGTCAGATTCTTAGGGCAGAGGGCAAAGCTCAGAGCCTGCGTTGGGGAGTGCAGTTCCATTGATGTCAGCAGAAATTTGCCTGCTTACATCAGTCCAGAATTTAGCCCACAGTGGTTCTTTTGTAGCATCAGAAAGCTCTGTATGCACCTGAGCTGAATGTCCACGCTGTAAGATCAGAGTGTGGCTGAGACAATTGGCATGTGGGTAATTGGTACATTTCTATATGAGAAAATGGTTCATGATCCTTATAAAGGAAAATAAAATAAAGTAATGTTATTCCCCACTGACATATTAAGCGAATTGATAGTGTTTGAAAAGGCAGGTATTAAATCTGGAAGCAGCATGAGTGTTATGAAGTAGCGAGCAGTTTTATCCCAGCAATTTAAAATTCCTATCATTCAGCTCTCACTGATTTGAAAGTCACACATTTATTTTTGATTGTAGCCATGAATTTCTTGGGAGTTACCTGACATGAAAGCATGGAAGAGTCACTTGATATGAACTGACAAGACAATATCAAAGAAAACATCTTGATAGACTTAATCCAGTTGTAAGTGCCTTTATAAAGTTTTTCCATCCAGCCCTGTTATTCATTAGGAGCATCTTGGTATTAGGAAAGCCATTAAGTTGGATACAAACTCTGGGCACCCTGTAGGGCAATAATCTAAAGCATCCCTGGAGATCTGATTTGAGACTCCAAATGGATGAGGGCTCTTTCTCTCCTTGTATACAGCGTTTACTCATGAGCATGAATTGTCTGGCTCTTTATTTCCTTGCTGTGCCGTTAATGTGGAAAATGTTACTTAACCATTCAGCATGTCAGGGTAAGAAATTATTACTGGAAGAACCTGGGACTACACTGGTAAGTGTATTAGAAGAGAGGACGAAAGTTTTTTACTTTTGGACTGTACTTTGTCCTGTTCTGCTTTGTTTAGTGGTGCCAGCTTTCATGATCACTAAAAATTCACCAGCTGAGCTGTGCTTTGAATTAGCTCAGCATGAAGGTGCGGGAGATGAAGCAAACAAGAAGCCCAGATGCTTTTGGCACGATGTGACACCACCCCTGGTCTGATGCAGATGACCAGATGTTTCAGGACACAGGAGATCTCTGCTTTTCCTTCGCCTGTCCCGGTGCCCTGACGCGATGTCAGAGCGCAGAGATGTTCTGGCTCGTGCTGCTGGGGAGCTGTCTCCTCCCATTACTCCACCAGATGATTTGGAAACCGTGACCCTTTTCCCATGTGTGTGATATCCAGACCATCAAACACACAGGCTGGCAGAGCCAGCTGTTGCCCTGAGGAAAGGACAGTGTGGTACGAGAGGAGGGAGCAGACACTGCTCAAAGCACCTGCAGATTCTTCTTCCAAGGATGCAGGACGTTCTCCTGGGATTCTCTTAGTGCTCCCTGATGGGACAGCAGTTTTGGTCCAGGTCACATAGTGCTTAATAGTCATAAAGGGTTCGTGCTCCCATATTCTTAGTTAAAATAAGCCATCCAGCTCAGTTCTGGCTCCAGTGTTGCTCTCTGGTAGGAAGTTGGAAGGAGCAGAATGGAGAGGGATGGATGTGTTTGCCTTCCCTCCCCTGAGAGGACAAAAAAGAATTCTGGGTTGATTTCTTTTTTTGTTTTTTTTTTTTAGTGTTGGCTTTGACTTTATGGTCAGCATCTGTCACTGATGAGCAGTGGGAGCTCTGGAGTCCTGACCAGCTCTTTTCACAACCCCTTAAATAACCAGAAAGACACACAAAGTAATAAAAAGAGAAGAGGAGATGAGAACTCATATTAAAGGCATTAATAACTTGAAACAGAAGTCTCTATTTAAATAATGTTTTGAAACATACTGTCAAATATTTTTTTCTGGTACGGACTTTGCAACCCAGGCTCTTTTTCCCCTGAAGACCTTGGTTTGAAGTGTGCCAAGTCACACAAGGGCAGTTCTGCTTTCAAGGACTTTTTTATTAGTATTCTCAGGATATGGTGGTGTTGTTCTGTCATGACTGTCAGTGGAAATATTAAGACCCTTGTACAAGAAGGATTTAATTGCTAGCATCACAAATGTTTGCTTATTCTCTTGCAAAACTTCCACTGGTTGTGTTTCTGTATCAGGACTAAATGGGAATAGGACTGAAAAGTCAGCAATGTTCTCATGAGAGATCCTCGATGTTTATGTACCTCATATCCTTTTTTGAAAATTATATTGTATCTGCAAAAAGATACTACTTAAAGAATGAGCAAACAGATGTTTCCAAGACATCTTCTAACTCCTTGCTTGTAAACAGAATTCTTTATTAAGTGAATAATTTTTAACAGTGTTTTCCAGGGAAACAAATTTGAATGCCTGTGTGCTCTGGCTATGTGGCATCTCATAGACCTCACTGAGCAAATCAGTGTTTTTAAAGAATCTCCTTATAAAAAGCAGGAGCCTATGACTTCTTAAGTGATAATTGTATATTCTGTGCACCATTTCAGTATCTCTGTACGTCTGCCTGCACACCACGCCTGTCTCTGCAGTGTTCAGGAACTTCATGAGAACCTAACATGGAAGTGAACTTTTCTTAATCAAATCCAGCTAGCAATTTCCAAGGAAAACAAACAGTTTCCCCCCCGTGCTTACTTTCATACTTTCACACATTATAGACACAAAAAACAGTTTCTGCTAATTTAAGAATTATGACAGTTCACCCCTTCTTTCCTTCACACTACAGCAGCAATACATTTTGAGTCACATCAGTAGCATTCCTGCTGACCAAGATTATAGCTCAGCAGGAAAAGTAATTCCAAATTGTCTCCTGGCATAAACATTTTGGATCATTTTTGTATTACAACTGAAAGGGGAAAAATCTTGGGTTTCAGAATTTTTTGTGTTCTTGTCATGGGAAAAATGACAGGGCTTTTATTTCTACAATGAGCATTACTTTTGCTTCTTTTTCCTGCTTTAGCAATAGCAACTTTCAAGAAGAAAAAAAAAATAGTGTGTTTTTAGTATGCTGTTGTTCCACATATATCTGTGGATTAAAGGCTCCCTAGGTACCTATTGATACAATAGACCATAACAGCTCCTTTGGAGCCGTGTCAAACTGTTATAATCAACCCTGTCAGTGATCCACAAATAACAGGACATTAAGAGATGCTTGAACCATGTCTTTCCATCCCAGCTGTGGGTGTCTGAAGCGACGTGGGGGTTGGACATTCTTCCCCCAGTGCTTCAGTCCCACAGTCCAAGGTGACCACCGAGTTGGGAGCAGCACGAAGGAGAGAGATGAACAGCATCTCCCCTGCTTGAACATTGTGGTTTGACATGGCAGCAGAGCTGGAAAAAGAGCTCCCAGCAGTTACTGCTGGCCTCTGCATCTGTTCTTCCCACAGGCTTTTCACAGAGGAAGGGTTTGTCTGGAAAGCCCTGGGACTGGGGCCTTTGGTGGACAGACTTCTGTCTGCTTTTCTATCAGAAGAGCTGCTAATCAGGGTTCTGGTAACAGGATGTTTATTGGATGTTTGCATTCTTTTCCTGGTGGTAACAGTGGTGCTGGAATCTTCATCCATTCATACATATATATATATATGTGTGTGTGTGTCTGTATATATATATGTTTATGTATATGTGTCTATGTAAAGGCAGATTCTGGCACTTACTCTGATACAGTTTGAGGAAAACATCCTCTTGAATGGTGCTGGAGGAGGGAACTAGGCAGGATGGAGCATTTAAACCCAAAATCTTCCTTTAGTTACTGCCCCAAATTTTCTCAACTCCTGTGTGATCAGGAAAGTCACTGCAGCCTCCCCTGCCATTCCAGCATGGCACAAGTGACCTCAGGGGGGATTTATCTGCTTACCTGCTAAAGCTCTGGAATGATCAGTGCTGGGGAAGGGTAATTCTGGAGTTGACATCAATATGATGCTGGTGGTCCCTACAAGCTATATAAAGTGCCCTCTCAATTTAGCTTCTTCAGTAGGAAAAAAACCTTATTTCTTCCACTGATTCAACACTTAATTGCATCACCTCTGGGAAGAGCCTAATATTGTGAAGGTCAGTAAAGTCACGACCCTTTAGTATTCAGGCCTGATTTTTTTCCCCTATAAAATTTAAAAGAAATCCCTTTCAGGCCTTAAGATTTGTGGCGTTTATTGGATGTCTGGGTGTCACATAAATATATAGCTTCAAAGACAATGAAATGTTCAAGGCAGTAAGAAAAGCTACTTTAAACAGATTGGTTGTGTCATGATTTCATATTCATCCCTCAGAGAAGATGATTAGGTCTTGTGAAGACAAAAGGACAAATGATACATTTGTAGTGTGGAATTAAACACACTGACACTTCCAGGGAAAAAGAACAAAAATCTCGCCTTTCTTAGAGAAAATATATTTGAGCGAAAAGTAAAACTAAATTAGTGTATATATCTACAGATGCACAAAATGAACAAGTTTTTTTTCCTACATAATTTAGTGAAGGCCTTCCAGAACTGTCAGTAAAGCGGATACATCTGTCTGTAGGTCTGTGGTATCCATAGCTGGCCACACTTGCTGCTCTCAGACTCTCCTTATTTCTGATAGCTTTGCTGAATTTCTACCATTTGAGCTGTTTGACATTTGTCTCGGGCAGAACAGTTTCAAAAAGTTCCAGCTGAAACAGTTCTTTCATCTCATGCAATTAGGGCGAGACTCAAATGCATTTTCTCATTTTGGTACTTGCTTGTTTTCTGTGTCACAGGCTGTTTTGGAGCCCTTTGAAGTCGATGGAAATGTGTCCATTAACTTCAGTAGACTCTAGTTTGTCCCTAATCGATAGTAATTTGATTAAAATAGCTCTGAATGTTCTGGATCCCAGTGGATGTTGCAGTTGTTCTTTAGGTTGCAATAGCCCCCAGCTCTTCTGTGCACTTTCAGTTCTGTTTGCCAGCATAAGGGAAAGCAGGAGGAGACTTGGGAATCTCACATTTCTTAGCTTGCCAAGGGCATCTTTTTCTCCTTGCATGCTACCTGAGTGAATGTTCACAGCCTCCCATGGCTGCTTACCCTGGGCCAGTCTCTTCTCTCAGCCCCTGTGTCTTTTAAACTCAATATTGAAGTGAAAGAGAGGAAAAACAGTGATGGAGTCTGCATTGAATTTGAAGATCTGACACAGATGCAGTCTTGCAAATCAAAGAGAATTGATAAGCCTTGCACTGGCAGGTTCCCCAGCTTAATCACAGCCTAAATAATCCTGAAATTAAGATCAGAGTCCATCACTGCAGTAGTTGCCATGCGTACCCACTGCCAGGTTCTGAGGCAGGGAGTTGGGTGCACGGAAGCACCGACCCGCTGGCACGGAGAGGCAGGAGCACTGTGCCTCGGCAGGGAAGGCACATCTTGGAGTCCTGGGGACTCAGGATCAAAGAGGCACAGAGATGACAAGTGTGGCATGTCACAGTGCACCCCCTGCTTGGTGCAGTGGGGACAACCACACATGCCACCTCTTAATTAGAGGAAAAATGCTGTCCTCCAGGAGTGTCCTCAAACCAAAAGGGGTGAGCTAAGGGAGGGTGTCAACATCCAAATTAAGAGATGGGCAAGAGCAAAGTGCCTGGGAACAGGGCCATGGAGGAAATTAATAAGATGCCCTTTCAAAGCAACTCTTTCTTTGTTAGTCTTATTAAAAAAGATATTAAAAGTAAGATGTAACTAGTATGCTCAACACAGCATTTTAAAAGTTCACATGGTTTTCAAGCATACCCTGCTAAGCACAAACTATGATTCATTTGGAATTTGCTAATTAATACTGGCATGGTGTTGTCCCCTGCTGTTGCCCAAGTTTTTGCTTGAGAGAACTTTTTTTCTTTTTAAAGAAAAAAGAAAATATTTTTTCTTGGAACAGTAAGGTGCCTCTTAAGATGTGAAGTCTGCCAAGATAAAACAGGAAGGGGGTGAAATGGGAGGGATTTTCCCTTTGCTTTCACTGAGTTGCTTTATCATCAGTAGCACAACTGACTCTTTAGTAAGGTGATGACCACAAATAGCATTGCAAGAAATGCTAGCTCTTTTCTCATCCACATCTTTAAGTACTAAAAGCTGGGGAAGAGTAAATCATCATTTAAAGTCTGGGTATTGCAGTAGGCAAAATGATTTTGCCTCTTTTCTCTCTATGAACTAATGGATGTGAAATCTTTCAAAAAGTAAACCAACTCCTCTTAATAAAGCTCTGCATATAGATATTTAGCAGCTAAGCACTAAATCCATGGAATAGGGGGAAAGTGCAGAAGTAGTGGATTAATATAAAAAGGATCTTTTTTCCCCTTCAAAGCCTCCTTAAGTGCTGACTGATGGAATAAACCCTGAAAACTTTCTGTGTGCTAATTGTCATGTTCCTTGGCTTGCATCCCATTTGCTGTCCGTCATCCTCTGCAGTTTAAGAAGTTTCACACAAGAGCTTTCTTCTTGTGTTTACAGGCATGCCATGTAGCGTATTCAAACCCAGGGATAGTTCAGAGGGTCAGGAAATCTTCCTCCTGCTTCTTATTAAAAAGAAAAAAAAAAAAAAAAAGCCCTGAAGATTTAGAGTTTGACGAAAGATCATTTCCCCACATACATCCAGCTTCTCAAAGGCACAAGAGCCAACTTTGAGCTTTCCTAGGCATAAACATGAAGCAGTATCCCCCTCTAATCACCACAGAAATACTGGGTCTGCTCGGCAGCCAGTGCAAGTCAGTGTAAAGCAGCTGAACTGAGAGAAGCCATGCTGAAAGCAGCTGCGTGATTTGGGTATGTGGCAGACTGTTTTCTTTTAATTTCCTCTGATTAAAAAAAAAAAATATACTGTATGAAATAATGATAATAAACTATTCCTTTTTACTGTCAGCTTTGGAGTATGCATAGTGTTGAGGGAGGAAGATGACCTGTAATTCCATCCCAATTAAATGCCGAAAGTCAGCTGTTCACACTTCTTTTGCTGGTGGATTTTTTTTTTTACCCTCACGTTTTCCCACAGGACCCATTCCCGGTGTCATTATCAACTTTTTTAAATTGAAAGTATTATGAAGGCAATTTCTTGCCACCAGCTACTTTCACATCACTTTCTCAGGGCCCTGCAGCCTGAGAACAGCCACTACAACTAAATCTATCAGCAATGGAATATTGGATGGAGTGACCTGAATTACCAAAAATCAAAATGCTCAAAAAACATGCTACAAGAAATGGCTTTCATTTACTTACTGCTGATGGTTTTAAAGGTTGTTGGGGACCATCATATTTCAGGTCCATTCTTGCTGTCAGCAGCCTCCAACAAGGCTTTGGGAAGGCATGTGGACTGGATGGGATGGATCTGTAAGACCCAGAGAGCATATTTCTGACTCACAATTGAACTATGAAATCTGACAAGACAGTGAATGTAGTGAAGAGATCAAAGAGCACGACAAAACACAAGGATGTTGTAAGAGCTCAGGTTACATTTGTGCTTCAAAAAAAGAAATTGGAGCAGGGTTTCCCAGCTCTGTTCCTGGAAGGCTGCTCATGGGAGCAAGGAGCAGGTTGGGTGCTGCACAGTGAAGCCATCTGGGGTGCAACACCTTTGCTTTCAGTTGGTGGTAAGGAAAAATCTCTTCCAGGGCTCCCATAAAAGCCACAATGTCCTGTGGCTGAACTACAGAAAGCCTGGGCCAGATATTCTGCATAACCATAGTAAGATGTGTGCAGGAAACCCTAGGAACAATTTCACTTAGGTTTCAGGTGCTGTGGCAGGAACACAGTTGCACTGGGGATCTGGTCCCAGTTTGCCAGTGTTGAGTATCTTTAAATGTGTCATTGATGCTGTCAAATGCACAGAGGAAATAACATTTCTTTCAATCTGTTTTACTTGCTGTAGTAGCGTGTGTTTGTTGTAGCTGTGCTTGACTGAGAGTAAAAGTGGCAGCAGAAGTGCGATCTGGGGTTGGTAGTACCCCTCTAAGTGAAGCCCAGTGTGCAGATTTCTGCATTTCCTACCTGATTTGGCTGTTCCCAGAGATTGCTGCTGGTCCTCACCCTCAGCATTGCCAGGGATATCTCTATTATACAGCTTGGAAAACAAGCAGCAGGCTGGACGGGTTCCCCATGCTCGCAGTCGTTCTCTATTTCACTCCTCTGGCTGCGATTGATGGACCCAGCGGTGCAGAACAAACATCGCTCCTGTAATTACCTGCTGCCTGTTAGATCCACAGGTAATGCACAGCTCAGGGGCTGCGAGGGCTGTGGTGGCAAACCAGAAGTGCAGGTAACAGAGGAAACAGGGGTGTGATGTACAGACACGTGCCGTTCCCTCGTGTGGGTCACCTCACTGAAAGTATTGATGTGCTTATAGGGCATCTCTGCTTAGGAGGTGCAGTTTGTTGTCCCTGCCAGTTGCATTTACAATATTTTCCTAATCCACTCTTTCCGACACCACAAATAGTGTATTTCGTTCTGCTGCTTTATTGATCGAAGGAAGGATTCGATTTGACAGCAATTTCAGAAAAGCCTTCAAGTTGTCCAAGATGCAGTAGAATTATTAACTATCCTAAGCTGACATATGGTAATTCAGCGTTTAATGTTTGCCCTGACATGCTGAGGAGTCATCATACCAAGTTACCAGCTGATGCCCACAAGTTTATGAGTACATAAATAATAGCTGAAATAGTCTTCTGGAGCTGTGTTTAGATTTAAACATCCAGCCCTTTATTTGCTGGGTGTTAGAGTTAAACTTCCTTTGGCAGGGTGGTGGGGGCTGGATCCCCCCTGCACTACCCACTACAGTTGGAATGAATTAATAGGATTTTGCAGCTTTTTGCAGCTGTATTTGTACAACTTCATCTTGAAATAATTTTAATTTCTGTGCCTAGACTTATAATTTTTTCAAGCGCGTTACACAGTTGGCTGTACATAATTATGTCTTACAGCCATAAGCACTGACAATCTGCTTACCTAAACTATTCTGCTCTAAACTTGTCATTTCACTGATGGTGAAGGAATTGCATGTAATTCGCCAGATCAGAAATTAAATTATCGATTAATAATAGTGAAAAAAAAATATTAAACAGGAAGTTCAGTATGTCTATCACAGAGTATCTGCAATTAAAAAGGCAGGAGAGAATTAGCATCCCAGACCAGACTGGACTCCATCCTTGCTAGGAGGATGATGTGAATGCAGTTTTTGCTATTGGAGTTTTTGCAGTTGCGTTTAGGACTTTTGAGGACTGTTAATGGCTTTGGAGGGTTAAATCCCAAACCAAAATGTGCCATAAATGGAAGTGAGATATGAAGAGGCTCTATAGAATGTCAGAAATTACTGCTTTTTTTTTTTTTTTTCTAAATCTATGGCGCCGTGTCCTCGAGCTGGCCTGTCTGCCTCTTTGCATTAAAAGTGTGCAGATGGGAAGCACATCAATAAGTCATATGAGTAAGTCTAACATGAATTCAAGTCAAAGCAAGCAGGGGTCTCAGATCAAACCCACACAGAAATATAGTTAATGAAAGAGAAAAAGTTGCCAGAAATTCAGCCCTGTGAATTCGTTCCAAAGGAGCAGAGTTCAGCCAGGTTTGAAATTCCCTTGAAAGCAATCTCCTGTCCCTAATGCACGAGGCACTAGGACCAAAGTCATCTCACACAGGCTTTGTTCAGTGGGCAGTAAATCATAGACTCATAGGCTATGGCAAGCTGGAAGGGACCCTTAAGGATCATTGAGTCTAGACTTCCACTGATGCCCATTAGCTTTGCTCCTCCTGACTCCTCACATTGGTGTTTCCCTTTACTGACCACTGAAATAACTTCCATATACACTGTCCTGTGTAATCTACCCTACAGAGCAGGCAAATTGGTTTGCTTTTCCTATAATTAAGCTTTTCAGAGAGACTTTGAGATCTGCAGAGCTTTAAATCCTGCTCTGCAAGCATCCCAAAGTAGAGTCTCAAACATGAGCCTCAGCAGATTTTGTTCTCCAAAATAGACACACTGGAGGGGTTTGTTGTTTCCTATTGTTAGCTATTTGCTAGACAGGTCCAAAAGCTTTGTTTTATGCTGAGGCCAGCATTCACACTCATGCCACAGCATCCCTTCTCCATGATCAGTAGGCATCATGCCATTGTGAGGTCAATGCATGTCTATATATAGACTGGAAAAGCCAGAGCTCACTACAAAAGCAAAGGTCATGCTAAGACCAATTACACCCCGGCATTCTGTGAAAAACTCCCCTCCTGAGGACACGAGTGTGTTTGTTCTCCACTGAATGCTTCTTCCTTGTGTCTGAGCTCGCTATCCTACTGGGAGGAATGCTGCTTGTGCTAAACTGTCCTGTGTCTTTGTAGGAAGATCATTCCTCACCTGTTCTTCTGCTGTGCAGCTAAATGTTTAAATGCCATGGGCCAGATTCTTAGTTGAAATAAATTAACGTGCCTCTGTTTGAAGCCTGTGAGTCTGCACTGATTTATACCAGCTAAGGGCCTCGATCTTTAGTTACAGTGATCAAATTACTCCTGTGTAGGTCAGTATTTGCTACTCTTGCTTACCTTTTGTACTGAACACTTGGTTTTCCTGCTCAGTTTTACCCAGAAAGGTGCTGGATTTCCTTTTCCAGGCTGGCTTCATGGCAGACATGATGTAATGACATAAGGCTTCAGGACAGATACACTTCAAAAAGAAATGAGGACAAATTCCCACTGCCCTGATTTATTTTTCTTGACTTTGTCTTCATTTAGGCGTAGCCATCGCAGACAGCTGTGGGGTCAGCTGCAAGAGGGCACTGCAGGATGGTACCCTGTGCAAAGAAACAGTGTGTAGCCCTTCATAAATAGATTATGAAGGATGATCTTCCCTTGCCTGTCACGACTCCTCTGGCACAGGAATAAGAGGAGTGTGTTTTGAACTCTCAGAGGTATTTCCTTTCACCTTTTGTCATGGAGTATCCTCTACAGCAGAGAAGGGCTTGTGCATCTGGTTCAAATCCCAGTCAGTCAGTATCAGCCACTTGCATCTTGCACAGGATGAACAAGGCTCAGTTCTTCAGGGCCAAAATTCACCTGATAGCAGCACATCAGCTCCACTGGGATGCCTTCAGTCACTGCAGTGGAGAATCTGCTCTCTTGTAAGAGAGATAAGGGAAAGAGTAGTAAAAATGAGTTTTGTTGCTTCTGCTATCAATGTTCTGGCAGTGATAAGACGTTGGTCACGTGGAGGTGTTCTGCTGATCCACTGTAATCTTCCCTTCCCATCAGAGCTGCTCTCCTCCCTGTCTCTCACCTTGCCACAGTCTGAAGCATTTCCACAGTAGAGTTCTTAAAAACTGAACCGGCTGCAAAAGGCCCAAAGAAAGGCATGTACTGCTTTAGAAATCACTGTGCTGTATCAATTACCATTAGATGGGGCAGACCCATTAGCATTGGTCGGTTCCTGATACAGACAAATTGGCTTCTTGACCTTCATAATAGCGAGTAATGAAAATTACTTAATTATTTAATCATGAAGACCATGCAACAAATTGCAATTTACTGAGTTTTTACTGGTAAAGGCAGAGACCTGGCAGGTCTTTCATCATCTGAGCTGCTGGCAGTCCCAAGTCACCACTCAGAAACTTTGGCCCAGCTGCCATTACACAGAGAGCAGACTGGCCCCAAGAGCCCTGCAGACCTCAGTCTTGTCATGTCAGGACAACTCACACTAACACATAAAATCTTTGCTGTTTCAGCAGGTAGGAGTGCAAATCTAAGCTGCAGCAGATCCTTGGCCTGGATGTGCTGCTTCACACCAGGTATTCTGTTTTTGTAGCGTCTCATCTGATCATGTACAAAACTTTCCTGGGCAAAGGGATTGTTATTTTGCTTTTATCTGAGCAGAATAATGGTAGTTTTGAATTAGACTGTGAGTCTGACAAGTTCAATTTCATCCTGTGCTTGTGTGTGGGATCACACACAGTTACTGGCCAGAGTCGCAGGCAGAAATTCTCCTCTCCCACTGCATTACCAGCTCCTTATTGAGCTTGATTTATATGCTGTTCTCCATCTGCTCAGTGTTACATTTTCACCCAGGTAGAGGAGAAAAATCCTGGTAAACAATTCAAAATAACTTGGAAGGGAGAGAAGGAGTGAAAACTATCAAAGCTATCGATGGGCATAGGCAAGCTTCTGGAGAAACATGTCCATGTTGATGTAATTGGCCTGAAGGGAGCAACAGGGTTGGAGAGGGGCTCTTGGACAGGGGGAGCCACGTGGAAGCCAGAGGTGCTGTGAAGTGCTGGAAGCTGTCAGCAGCTGAACATTTGGTGAAGAACCTTAGCCAAGCACTCCCGGTGTCCATGCAGAGGAAGCAAATCCTCCTGGTAAGGAGCAGACGAGCTGAATGGGAACGGACTCCTCTGGAGGTGGTGGAGCACAAGCTGGGCATGTGGGAGAGGTTCTTCTCTTTTGGGTTCAAACATCTTGTAGTTTTGTTTCTTTCTGCTAATGCAGGCTGCATCATCAGTTATATCAATAACATAAATGACAGCTTTAATCCCTCTGGCATCCTGTTTGGTTTATCCTCAAAATAAATAGGTTATGAATCACTTTGCATAGATTTCAGCTGGAGCAGAGCAAGAGTTAACCTGACGTGGGAAAGACCCAGCCATTGGGACAAAGGGAGTGTTTTGTAGTTTGGCTTTTGATTTGTATTTTAAAGAAGAGGAAGAAACTTAAGCTCTTGGACAGTAGCAATGATAGTAGTGAAATACTGTTTGTAACTACAGGAAGAATGGTGTTAATCACAGTGAATCTCAATCATGTGAAAACTGGGTGTCTAGTTTAAGTGGAGTCCTTGGTTCTCTCTCTCTCCAATATGTGGAAAGAGAAAACCACTTCTTCCAGGAAAATTGATGTATAATTAAGCCTTCAAGAAGGAAGGATGGATTTCACTCTGGAAAGACCAGCTTCCCTTCTGTTTATCCAGGACCAGATACAAAGTTTTTAGAAAGTCTTGTGTGAGATGAAACCAGTCCTGGGTGAGGGAGGAAAGAAATTCACAAGTATAAACGTGCAATTCCATCCCTTCTTTCTTTACCAATGGAGCTCTTTCCCAATTAACTTTGTTTGTAAACACCACTCCCATGGGAAATTCGGCTCAGTCCATAGTCATTTTGTCCAGTGGAGGGTGAAGACTTGCAGGACAGGCTGGTGTTAAACCCAGTGTTGGAGTTAGTGGAAATGCTGGTTTTATTCAAACACAGCACCTGCCCTTGCCATGTGCAAACATCCTCTTTGCAAGGCACAGAAGAGACATTTTTCTCCAAAGACAGCATAAATGTTTTAGAGAATTTTCTGGGTTTCGTTGATTTGGTTTTTTTTTTTCATTTCCTTTTGGGACATAGCTTGGGATCATTGGCAAATGTGAGAAAAGGAGACAAGCTGATAAATGTCACCTTCACCTGAGTGGGTCTCCAAATCTGTATTAATTTTTGTCTGCCTGCTTGACTTTTGCATCTTTTCATTGAAACCATATGTGATTCTTTCAGCAACACACAGTAATTTGTTTGGAAATACAGGGCTAGAGATGTGTCTCTTTGCTGGCTTCTAAAACAACTGTGAAATAAGAGTTAAGAACTTTTATACAAATGAGTCCTAAACATATTGCAAATTCAGTTAAAAATAAATAAGTAAGTCCTTAGCAAAGATTTCAATAAGCAATAAGAGTAGCTGAATTAAAATATTTCCACTAAAATTAATGAGCCAATCCTGGAATGCTTAGACTGACTCTTAAGTGTGCTCTTTTAAAGGCTTTGAATATGTTTGCCTGTCTGAATTTCTATGGAGCATTTTGAATGCATGACAGATTATAGTCTTCAATTATTTTAATTTGGTTTTCTTAATGGGCAAAATAGCTAAGAGCTTAATAATAAAAGGCACTTACTGCTTATCATTTACATTATTTTATGTGTTCATTAATAATTATAATGGGTTTTATAAAACAAAAGAATCATGTCTAAGTATCCCCAGGTCATGTTAGTGCAAATGTTGCATAGTACTCTATGGGAGATTTGGGAAGCTAAGTATTTTTTGAAGGGCATTCTTGGCTCCATATGTTACAGAGCAAGATGGAGAACATCAAAGGAAATTTATTTTCTAGTTTGCTCTGTGGAAGGAAAATGCAACAGAGAAAAAATGTCCTGTTTTGCTTTCTCCAGATACATTCCCCGGCACTTACATGTTACCATTGCATGGTGATGGACAGAACCCAGACCACATAAGGCTTGTGAAATTCTCTAAATATAGTTTGTTAGGTACAGGAGTATTATTGCTACAGTCACATCTTGTCTTCTGGAGGTTCAGTTGTCCTTGTTTGCTCAGCTTTTCCTCACACACCCCATTTCCTAGGCCTCCAGGCATTTCCCATACTGATATCTATTGATATCTAAACAGTCTCCACTGGGGCAGTGTCATGCTCCATTTGTAGTCTCACTGGTGCCCTCCGATCTGCTGACCACACAGCTCTCCACAGTCTGTATCATCCCTGCTCCTGGCATGGGAGCCTTACAGGGGTCTGTGGTGGTTCCTGTCATCAGCCAGGGTGAGAGAGAGGGCTTGTAATTCAAACCCCCTCAGCAAGGAAGGGAAGTTCTGAGAACACAGGGATGTGGATCGATGGGAGAAAACCAGCGATAAAATCTGATACTTTAGAGGAGCTCATCACTTGAAATCCTGTTCACCAGTAAAACTTGTGGGAATGGTTCAGCTGGCCCGTAAACCAGGATGGAGATGCACAAACCCTAAGATGTTATCTGTAAAAGCAGGATGCAGTCAGTCCTGTGCTACAAACGCAGGCTGCTTTTCTATCTAAAAGTGACATTGCTGCAGAGGAGAAAGCCAGCTCGGGAGGGCTTAGCCCTGTATCATCTCAGGAGTTGCAATTCATTTTCACACATTTTAGATATTATATCAGAACCCACAGTGGAAAATACCTGTCTGTGAAATCACACCATTTCTCCTGTTTCTGGGATCACTCTGTAGAAACAAGGGCTGAGCCAGACCCCTGGCATTCTGGTTCTGAGTTGCAGACATTGACAGCAGCCCCTGTGCACTGTTTTGGATGATGCATCAATGTTTTGGGCTCAGACTTCTCACTGTTGGGCTGCAAGGCCACCCTGTCCTTGCTGGCCACAGCCAAGCAAAGGGCTGGCAACACCAGTGCAGTGCCTGGCTCTGCTGCACGTTCCCTTATCGGGCTTTGGTGGCTGATCCCACATTTCCCAGATGGTCCATTTGTATCTCACAGAGTAGGGGAGGTTTCCTGCATGGAAAATGCCACCTGTGTTCATGCAGCAGGATAGGAACAGGGGATTGCATCTTCCAACATAAATTGCCTTTTGATCTGGGACATTTTCCCTCACCAGTGTAACAATCCACTCCAAGCTTCATCCCGGAGGGGTTTTTTAGAGCATAAAAGCTGCTTTACAAGCAAATTCCCCTTATGACAGTCATCAGCCATCATCATTCATCCTGCTCACATCATCATATGCAGAGTTGTATCATGCCTGGCACTGGAGAAGCTCAAAGCTCCAAGGGTTCTCCGAGTAAAAAATGTATAAATGCAGCTAAGGAAAACCATCCTTCTGCCATCTGTTCTGTAACCCAGAGCCCTGCATACCTCTTGACTGCGTTATAAAAGGAGAGATAAACGAAAGGAAAATTCATGTGTATGTTCTCCAGTCAGAAGATTATCATATGGATATGTCTTCTCACTTTCCAGGCATAAATGAAGGAAAAAGTAACTCCCTTCTGAACCAGCAAATTCCCCCAATCAGTAATTTTTTCTCCTGATCTAGTGAGCTCCTTGGGAACAGAGGAGTTTTTATTCTTCTTATTATTATTATTATGGTAAACTGCTCCAGGAATGGTTTCAACAAAAGAAGTAAACCTTACATTGTGTTCAGATAATGTTCTTAACTTCTCAACAAGATTTACTAAATTGCACCCTGGGAATTACGCAAATGAAACCTTTGGTCAAAATGTTAAAGGATTACTGAAAAATCTTTTTTTTAATTTTAAATCTCATTAAGAGTGCTAAAATTATATGTTCCAATATAAAAAGCGTGTGTGTGATAAATATCTCCCTGGTAGTAATACGTACTGTGCTTCACTGACAATAGTCTTTGCAACTTTCTGTGACAAGTGCTACTTCTTACATGATTTTTTCTGAACAGTTCACGCCCTTGTATTCTTACTGGAAATGAATTTAAGTACAGGTAACAAGCAAACCATTGTATTGTGATCACAATTAACTGCAAATAACAAGTCATTGGTGAATATTTGCAACTTATTTCCCCCTCTCTTTGTTTTGCTCAATGCAGTATAATTAGCTCATGGAATTCTCTCAGTATAATTGGGTAAGTCGTGTGGGTCTTATGATATATTCCATCTCCTAGATCTGCAATGATTTACATACAGACAGCTTAGACCCTATTAATGCTAATAAAAGTGCTGCAAGGACATCCTATAGCGTACACTTTATTAAACTGTACAGAGCTTTCTTCGAGAGCTTCTGTTTATCTGTGTTTCCTGAAAATAAAATATAGTGCCTTTAGCACTGAATATTTAAATCCAGGCTCCTTTCCCCTGTTTCTGTCTCTCTCTATGCATTTCTAATGCTTCTATCACAATGGGATCTGGGTACCATACGCAACAGGAAATAGAGCAGAAAAATGTCCACGAAGAACTAACAGACTCTCCCCTTCTGAGATTCAGGTTAAAATTGCTTCCATTTTGTTTCTCTGGAGAGGCTGATTAGCTCTCTGGTGCTTGTACTCAAGTGCAGCCATAGTTGAGCCAGGCTGAAGCTGGGGACACCCTCCCAGGTCCCATCTTTCTGTGAGCAAAAAGGCAGGAAAAGTGCAGATACCTTGGTTGGGTTGCTGTGGGTTTTTTTCAGTCTTGTTAAGGAAAAATTTACATTACAGATTCATTGGAGCTGTGCAGACAGACATTTATGAAGACACAAAACTGTGTCCCAGATTACCCTTTTTAATTTCTAAGATGGGACCCCTACCCTGGCTCAAAGCTGGAGGTTCAGTAGCATCTTCCTACATTTTCACTTACCTTAAGCTACCAGTGTGGATGTAGTGGGTTGGATCTTGAACTCCCTGACTTGGGCTATGTATTTATACAGACATCTGACATCAGTTTGATTTCCAGCCCTTTCCTCTGGCAGAGTGAGAGTTGACCTGCAAATGGGGACTGTGGTCTTGCTGGTGAGTCAGCTGCCGTCATTACAACCACAGTTGTGCAAGCAAAGCTTGATTTTAATATACCTTCCTATACCCACAGATTTGCTAATGAAAATTGGATTCATGCCTGTCTACTTGGGTTTCTATTACAAATATCCACTAGGTCCACAAAAACATGTATAAACCATCATGTACAGCATGAGGGCACTTTCATTGTCCCCAGTCCCTCTTTTAAGTGACTGTGCCAGTGTAAGTCCAATCAGTCTTCCTCGATACTAATAGTGTAACAAGCAGTGAATCCTCTAGAGAAAAGACAGATGAATCTGTCTCTATTCCCTGACCTTCAGCTCCAGCAGCATAGATGCTGTGCAGATCAATCCTGGCAGTGTCTTGTAATAACTGACATGATTAGCTGTTAACGGCAATGGACGGCGTGGTGGAGACAGTACAAAGAAAACAGTGTACAAACTTGGTAATGATCTGTACCAAGCCATCAAAGAGTCTTGGAGCCAGGGATCTGATACTGCTCTGCACTGACACGTTCAGCACCTTGTCAGCCTCCTGCGTCAGGAGGGGAAGGAAAGGCAGTAGGTCACATATGGGGGGAGTGCAGAGCAGCCCACGGCCCCTTCTCAATTCTTTTGCCTGACAAGCAAAGCTTCCTCCTCCCTTGGGAAATGACCTTTGCTCCCCAAATTGGGGCTGTTTGGGGGACACAGGGTCTCCTGCGTCCCACTGAGTGCACTTCAAACGTGCAGCTGCCATGGCAAAGGTGATAACATGCACTCAGCTATGAGGGATCTATTATCTTCCCACTACTTTGTAGTGTTCATAGACCCGTTAGGGAAAAATTTATGCACATTGCTTTTACAGTGCCAAGACAGTTTGTGATGGTGCAGGGGGTGGTAATTTATTTGTACCTTGCACTTTCTTTCGGGAATACTCATGCTGTTGCAAGAACTTCTTTCAGCATTTGATCAGAAAATTAAATTTGTGTTTAAAGAGATAGTTAGGGTTGCTAGGACAACATATTAACCTCCCCTCTTTTTTTCCTTGGCTCTGTATCCAAGGTTCATGGAACTCGTGCTGTACTTGGTTTGCAGTGTTGTTTGCAAGGTATGGGAGGGAAGGGCTTTCAGAAACAATGTCCAAAACATGATTGACCTCAAAAAATAATCACATGAAATGGTACCATCCCACTGGGCACTCCCAGCGTGGCCTTGTCAAGCCAGCAGGGTTGGACAAAGAGGGAGCAAACAGCCCTGTTCCTCAAATTTCATGGGAGTGTTTGTGTGCACAGTCACCGGGACTGAGAATACGATGTGGGATCTTGCAGACAGCGTTTTCAGAAGTGATTAATGGCTGGGAGACTCTGGGTATGGCTGAAAAATTTGGACACTGTAAGGAAACCAGGGTTTCAGTAATAGGTAAACAGTGGGTTTTGTGCATTTTGGGCTCTTCCACATCTGAGTCAAAAACTCATCATTTCAATAATTTCCAGAGAATCATCATGAATAAAAGAGCAGTAAAATAGCTGAAACTGTGTGGAATACATGGCTTTTTGCCAAACCTTTGGCATTCAGCTCCCTTGTCAGAATTGACAGTGGTACTACATCTGTGCAGCTTTCAGGCTCAGATCTTTAAAGTTGCTTAAACATCCATATGGCTTTTGTCCAAAACTTATGGATTCCTGTCTCTTATTCCATCCAGATTCGTTCCGATAAGGACAAAGAGATCCATATCAGGTACAGCATCACCGGAGTGGGAGCCGACCAGCCGCCGATGGAAGTCTTCAGCATTGACCCTGTGTCTGGCAGGATGTACGTGACGCGCCCGATGGACAGGGAAGAAAGAGCCTCCTACCACGTAAGCATCAAACATCTGGAGTTTCATCTGGGTTCATAAGCTCAAAGCAGAACTGTATCAGATTTTCTGGGTTCAAGAAGTGTCATGCTAAATCAGCCAAAACAAGGCAAAGTGCTGGTCAATGGCAGCTGAACGTGAGCCAAGGTGTGCCCAGGTGGCCGAGAAGGCCATCCTGGACTGGATCAGCACTAGCATGACAGCAGGGCCAGGACAGTGACTGTCCCCGTGTACTCAGCACTGGTGAGGCCCCACCTCGAATCCTGGTTTCAATTTTGGGCTTCTCACCGGACGAGCAGTGAGGGGCTGGAGCACATCCAGAGAAGAGCAAGGGAGCTGAGGAAAGGTCTAGGGAGTAAGTTTGGTAGGGAGTGGCTGAGGGAAGTGGACATGTTCAGTCTGGAGAAAAAGAGGCTTGGGAGGGGAACTTCTCACTCTCTACAGCCTGGAAGGAGGTTGTAGCCAGGTGGGGGTCGGGCTCTGCTCCCAGGAAACAAGTGACAGGACAAGAGGAAACGGACTCAAGTTGTGCCAGGGGAGGTTTATGTTAGGTATTAGGAAAAATTTCTTCACCAAAAGGGTGGTCAAGCCGTGGCATAGCTGCCCAGGGCAGTGGTGGAGTCCCCATCTCTGGAGAGATTTAAAAGATGTGTAGTTGTGGCATTTGGGGACATGGTTTAGTGGTGGGCTTGGCAGTGCTGGGGGAATGGGTGAACTTGATGATCTTAGAGGGCTTTCCCAGCTTAAACATCTGTGATTCTGTGAAAGTGATGACACACTTATGTCCTTTTTAGACACAAAGTCAGAGTCATTTGTTTAAAATGGTGCAACATCACATTGTTAAATCCATGCAAATTCATGTGTAAACTGAACGATCCAAAGCCATGAGAAGCCAGTCACTACATTAGCATGTCTTGGGAAATTACTAATCTAAGAATCATTACTGCAGCTAAACATGCAATAATTGCTATAGTCATTTTTCATTTTAATTCACTGGGAGATGTTCAGTCAGTATGATGGGGGTGTGTCAGATAGGTTTTTAAATATGCAGATAGGCTAATATTAAATATGAGGGAATTAATTAAGATTAATTACACTCAAAAGTGGTGCCTCGTGCTATCCTAGTTCATAAAATGCTCTACCTGCAGAATGCTTGGAGTGTAATTGGTTGTTATGTTTAGATATAAATCCTAGCCCCTCTATTGCACAGCGTAATTGCACAGCAGATACAGTCCCACAAATTGCTAAAAAAAATATGTTGCCCCTTGCATGATAGCCCTGCAAAATTCCAAATATTTTCTGCATCTATGCTATAGTTCTCTCCTGGAGTGGCTGTGAAAGGCTGTTTCATGGATTGCTATCAGCCTTAGCCACATCTCCTGGCACTGTAATAGCCGTTCCAGGGATGCTCTAATGTCAGTGGAGCGGTACAGGTCACTTCCACTGACACCATATTCCAAACGGCGCCGTCGGAGATGCACATTCTGTCAGCTTTATCAGGTACCCAGTTAACCATGTTGACACAGCTTCTGGACTGGGGTGGAAGGATAAAGAAAATAGATTACCTCTTTAGCTGGGTGGAAAAAGAGATTTCCCCTGGGTAAAAAAAGATCTGAAGAAAAATTATTTTGTCCTTTGTGAACAAGAACAATTATTTTGTTTGTTGTGCCTAGGAAAATAGGAAGAGAGGTTGTTTTGAAAAAGGAATATTTGAGATAAAGTGTGTGTCATCTCAGCATTGTTGATATTGTTTCAGCATTGCCAGGTTATTATCAGTCTAGTCAATAATACAATACACAAGTTAACACTTTTGATGGAGCCGCTGTGATGTCTGTGATCAGACACTCTCAGTCAAAAACATAAGATGAAAAAGATTTTGTCCTCCATCATAACAAATCCTGTGCCCCCTAAAAATGAAGTGAACCTACCAGTTACGGTGAATTCAGTAAATTGAATTCTCGCCTTGTCAAAGGCGATGGGATGAGGATGCTTTGTGCATACCACAGGATTGCCAGCCTTTCTGTTTCTTACAGAAATCTTGAACTAGTGACATCCATATGTAAATAAGCACATTCACACTCTGAAAGTTACAGGAAGATGTATATTATAGAGAGTGAATAGCTGATAAGTATGTCATGAGACCTTATAGACAGAAGTAGTGAGTGACAGAAAATCTTTGTTAGCAGAACAGTAGAAGGTGATGGAGAACATTTTAAGTTGTGGCTGTAAATGACCTGTAGATGCTTCAGCCTCAGTAGCAATGGACTGATGATTTATTGAACCATCACTTGTTCATTTACTAACACTTTACAAAGCATTTATAAATATACTATGAACAAAGCAATGACCTGAACACTTGAGCAGAAACTTGCAGTAAGAGTGGACGATGCTGGCAACTGGAAAGAATCTGGCCAGCTTCCAGAAAGAAGATACAGTCCAAAGTCTTGGCTGGTGGAAGTTCTGAAGAAGTCAATGAATTTATGCCACTTCCTATAGCCAAATTTCTAACTGAAGGGAAAGACAACATGGAGCCAGGCTGAGTGCTGGAAGAGCAGTGACTGAGGTATAGGCTTGGATCTGAACTGTAGAGCTTGGCCACCTTTAAATTGGTTTGACATCTGCTGTACTTTCCTTTAGCTTGGATGAGTAGCTTAACTCTTCAGCTGGGGTAGAAAATGTCTGTGGAGCTGCAAGACAGCACTCCAGGTCCCTCTTACCCAGCAGTTGGTGGGCTCTGTCCAACACAGGCTTGCTGCTCTGGCTGAAGGTGGGTGCATTTATACAGCCTCAGGTTTTCTGCAGCCCTGAACAAAATCGAGTCCTTTCAGCATCTCTGTCACTGTCGAGTGTTGTCCTTGCTGTTTTCATTCCCAGGTAATCTAAAAACTAATTATAAAAAAGGAACAATAATTTGCAAGTGTTTGTGGAGCTACATATGAAGAGTTCTGTTTCATTAACTCCCACATTTTCAACACATATTTTCTTATGCATAATTATCTGTATTGCTTCAGGACTACCATTTTTAAAATACTAGTGTTTTAACTCTCCCCGCATTCAGCAAACCATTTGTCTGATGAAACCTACCTCATTCCCTAAGGTGAAACAGATTTTTTTCTAATTAGATCAAGGAGTTCTGCAGCAGAACTTCCCCTGTTTTTGAGATCATTCATGACCTTTCAGGGAGGATCATTCCAAGCTTGATGTATGCAGAGCTGTATGTGCCTCTGGGACTCACTGCCCCTGCCCAGGTGCTGTGTGTGCTGGCAAACCAGTGATCACAAGTTCAGCTGTATTTTGGCCTCATCTGTTTTTGTCTGCACTACAAACCAGAGCACAAACTCTCCAGGGACCTCGCAGACATCCCAGACGCAGAGTCAGCTGAAAATATGAGCAGAGAAAAATGAAATGGGCTTTGCAGCCACTTAACCAATCCAGCCTTGTGGCGTGGAACTGCACGTGTGGCATTGAGTGATGCCATGGGAGCCACCCCAGCATCGTTAGTGCCCATGGCTGGGGATGGACCCCTGGGACACACAGCCTTGGGACACACTTCTGTGGATCACACAGCCATGGGACACACAGCCATGGGGCACATTCCCCCTATCTTGGTGCCCTCTCACTGCGACAGGCGTGTGTTGCATCTCTGCTCACAGTCAGCCCTTAATGTTCTTTGCATGCCAAATAAGTTTCAGCAGGTAGTAATATTTAATATGCATGAGTTCTCTTGGCCTTATTTAACTGCGTTCCCAAAGTCTCGTTTGTGCTGCTGACAGAATTTGTGGCTCTGAATGTCTTTTCTGATCCAGACACCGGTTTCATATTAAGCTGCAGTTAGGCCTGGCAAGTACAAGGGACAGAAAATTGGTAGGTTAGTTTTCCAAGACTCTGTTTCAAGCTCTGTTTTCAAAAGACATCAATATAAACATGGCAGTAAGTAGTCATTGCTTATGATATTCAAGTAATGTGCATTATAGGGAAGCTTTGAAGCAATTCCTAATCCAGTCCCAGACATGTGTGTGCCTTCAGCATCAGCCTGATGAATGCTGCCTCAGAAATGGCTGGAGCAGAACAGTTGGGTTATAGACTGAGGAGTTGTTTTAAATGCCAAGAGACAAAGGTTACTAGAAATTAGGGGATACAAGAGCTAGTCCCAGTATTTTGAACCATGTTGAGTAATACCAGCCATTTGTGTCACAATGCTCTAAATTGAACTTTTAATCACAATTAAGAGCACACAAATTAGGCATGACATTGTATGCTTATTGCTAAAAGGCCCTGTCACTGATTGATAATGTCTATTTGTATTAGTAGTATTAGTGCGTAAGTAATATTCATATTTAACGCAATTCACTGTGTTGACTTTGACTAACTACCTTCAGATACCACCAGCCTCCAGTGTAATCAATAATCATGATACTGAATCATTTGTATGCCAACAGCTACATTTACACTGGAAAGTGTCAGTAGGAAAACCTCAGAGACCTGTGGTAGCTGCTGCTGAATATGATAGCAATAGTTGTCATACCTTTAAACAATATTTGTTAAAGGATATCGAGCCAGCTCCTTGGCTGGTGTACAGCAGAGCGATGCATCAGCTAGAGATTAGCAGGATACCTGTATTAATTTTTCAGAATCCTTTGCAAGGTATTTCATTTGATTTTATTTATTCCTTCTTCACTTCTGCTGTGTTCTCCCTCTTGGGGAAAATGTAAATATCTCAAACCAGCTTTATAAATGTTTCATAACTCTCTCTTCTGCTAGCCACCAGCTTCCATTCAAGTACCTGTGTGTGACCCATGTCTGACATGGGTCCTGTGGCCCAGGTGATGCTCACTGACCTTCTATTGGTGTGTTTTCCAATTGGAAGTGACATGTGTGTGTGTGAGAGAGCGCTCAGCCATTGCTTTTTGTGCCTTGCCCAGTGCCACAAAGCACTCACATGCGTCTGCCTTTCACTTCCTCCATCACTCTACCACCAAAATACCTAGTTGGTCACAGGTGGGAGCAGATGGCAGCCGAGCTGTGGAGCACCATGTGGACTCAGACTGTGCTTGGTAAAAATGAGACCCATCTCAGCATCTGAAGAACAACTCCTGAACAAAGTGTGTTGTCCAGCTTGAGAATGCCTCTTGAATACAGAAAGTAGGACAGGAGAACGAGGGAGAAGATGAATTAAGGAAAGGAAATGTAGTATCTGATCTGCCTTGGAGATCCAGTTAGTTTCCCAGTAGACAGATTGCCCCCCTGGAGTCCCTCCTTCGTTTGCTCTCTCTACTGAGAATGGTGTCTAATGAGGAATGGTCTCTAACAAGAAGAGTTCCCATTGAGCTGAGTTGAAATTCAACCCTCTGGCTCAGGACTCCCTTCTCCCTCTGCCGTGGCTGGCACTGACCACAGAGAAGCAACGTGTTGTGGAGGCGTTGGCACATGGGAGTTGTTAAAAGAGTGCAGAGAGAGAAAATTAATGCAAGCAGAAACAAGAGGGGAAAATTAGAAAGATTCATTTAAATCAGGTAAAAACAGAGCAGGAGAGAAAGGGGGGGCCAGGAACAACTGAGGGCAGAAGAGGAGCAGTTATGGACACCTTGGTACAACCCAGGACATAAAGGCATAGGCTCTGCTGTGCTGAGCTTGGGGATGGGTGCCACCCTCCTGGCACCCCAGATGCTGTTAGTCAGGACACCAGTGCCCACACCAGTGTGCCCAGCACTGCCCTCCCTCCCATAACTCAGCCCAGTGCTGCTGCTGGGCTCAGGACAGAGGTGACACTTGAGCATGTCACCACAGATTTGTTGGGATTCCTGCAGTCTTGCTTATTGAATCTTTTTTTCCTTGAGTGCAGGCAGTAACGCCTTGATGGGTACATGTGCCTAGTGAGTGCAACAAGCAGATAGATGTGCATTGCTGAGAAATCCCTTACTCCTGGAGATTTCAAACAAAAGCTATCAAATCTAATTAAAAATTTGCAGGGGGAGAGTCAGATCTGAGGGGGGAGATACCAGCTTTGCTCTCTTCTTTATCTCTGAATGGAACCATTTCCACTGCTGGAAATGCTGTAAGAGAGAGCCCAGTGCTGCCTCAGTTTGAAGATAATAACTTTAATTTTAGCTCCGAATTACTTTTTTTTCAAAGACAGTCTGACCTCTGACTGTAAAGTTATTGAATTGCTACATCTGACACTATGAGGGATGGCTCAACAGGTGGGAACCAAAGCAGTTAGTATGCAGGCAAGAAATGCAGATATTAAGAGCATTGCAAGTCATGAAATACAAATGGTAAATCCTGTATTGGAAACGAAGCCTGGACTTCCTCGGGCTTTAAAGAAAAAGTGCTGCTTAACTTCCTTCTAAAAAAATGGTTTTCTCCCAGCTCATTTCATGTGGCAGTTTGTTCTCTTTGCTTGATTAAATGTTAATCCAGCCCATCCTAATGGTGTGCAGTTTCTTTTGTTAAAACTCTGGACTTCTGAGCACCATACATGAAGGAGAAAGTTGCATCAATCACCAGCACAGTGAGAGGGAAAGACAGGAACCAGTGCTAATGCAATTAGCATATTTATTTGTCATGCATCAGAGGAGCTGAGACCGCCTGGGCATGTCAGCTCTGACTCTCAGCAGCAGGGAATGGCACAGGGAACTGTTGGGAGGGACCAGAGGCTTCCATTCCACTGGATGGCATGATCTGGTACATCTCCTGTTCTTCAGCCCCACTCTCCCAGCCAGCCCTTGCATGAACAGGTTGCTCAGAGAAGGAGTAGATGCCTCATTTGTGGAGTGTTTAGGGACAGGTGGGATGGGGTTTGGAACAACCTGGTCTAGTGGAAAGTTCCCTGCCTGTGGCAGAGGATTGGAACTAGGTGAGTTTCAGGGTCCTTTCCAACCCAGACCATTCTGTGACTCTATGAAGCTGACATCCTCTGAAGCCTTCGTTCTTCAGCCCACCACCCTTGCAGGATGTCACACAACCACCCTGAGTGCCATCCCCAGTTCTCATGGCAGGGTGGAGGTTCAGCAGTGCTCACAGGGGCTGAAATGAAGACTGAAGATAGCCAAACTCTGCAGTGCTCAGGGCCAGCCATTGCCTCCCTGCTGCCACCCTCGGTCAGGGGTCGTGCAGCTCTTCCCTCGCTGTCGGAGTTTTCCCGAAGCCGTCATCGGCAGCGCGTTCAGCCGCACACCACTTAGAGTAGCCATCTGTTCCCTTTAATGAGAAAGCTATCCATTTTTTTCACCTGGTTACTGATTGTTCCAGACTATTGTTGATTGCTTTGTTTTATTAATTACTCATTTTGACATGCTGTATCTGTCTCTTCTGTTCAGAAAACAGATGCTCTTGTTTTTGGGCATTATTACTGATGGTTATTGCTAATAAGATAAAGCTGCAGTTCCAGTTTAACTGAGGGCTTAACACTGTGGCTCTGATTATTGAAATGCTTCAGCACTGAGTATTTTAGTCAAGCCTGAGGAAAATATTTTGTTCTTAGTGCCACAGGGGCTCCCATTATTTGGAGGAAAGGGATTTTTGAAATGTCTTTTGGTGCACGAAGCAATGGGGTCAGTAGCTGTTGATGTTCCTAGAGACCATGATTAGACAAAGAATAAACACTACTAATGTAATTCTGAAATCTCTTCACTTATTAATCCCTCTTATTGTGGGTGTGAAAGGCTGCAGGTTCCCATAAGAAACCTCTCGTTCAAACTCCTTTCCTCACTGTATTTGGAACTAAGCAAAATTTGCTTTTCAGATTGTCAAACGAGGTTCACCACATCTTAAAAATTAAAGTACAGTGGTCTATGAGCAGTGAAGGAGATAACATCACTGCACCAGAGTTATAGTGTTTCCACTGACAATCACTATTTTAAAATATTATTTCAGTATTATGTTAAGCCCTGAAAATCTGTCAGTGGGTAGAGTCTAGATGGAAACTATGTCAATGCTTTCTGCTGGAATTAGATACCTGCTCCATTCAATTTTGAGAAAGTATTTATGGGGTAAAGTCAATCCTTGCAAAACGGTCTCTCATTCTGCAACAAATCCAATTGCTGATATTGTGCTTTCATTGTGCTTATTCCCAGCTCCGGGCTCATGCAGTGGATATGAATGGAAACAAGGTGGAGAATCCTATTGACCTTTACATCTATGTGATTGATATGAATGACAACAGACCAGAGTTCATCAACCAAGTCTATAATGGATCTGTTGATGAAGGCTCTAAACCAGGTACAGTTGAAAAAAAGTCATAAAGTTTCACAGGCTTTCAGCCATTCATCTGATGTGGTGGCTTAGCCTCTGCTTGGAACAGAGGGGATGAGGGGAAGGTTAGCTCTTCCTGTCTCTTTGTGGAAGACTGATGGAGGTGAGAACAACCTTGAGTCTCTTTCTGGATGAAGAGAAAGTACAGGCTTGGTTTAGAGGGAAGCTGGATCCTTGTTGTCCCTTCCTAGCTGTGGAATTTTTAAAAGAGCAGTTTTGCAGTCTAATGCTCTGTATCACCATTCTCACACTCATTACACACGTACAGGGCTACTTTTCTAATTGCAGAGCACTGAAAGCCAGCCTGGCGTGGCCTTTCACTGACCCTGTGTCTGAAAGGCTGAATATCCACCTTCTTGATATTTAATCCAGTCATTTGCCAACTCAATATCTGGCATCCTGTCAGACTCCAAATAGGTCTGTGTCCCAAGGTGTGCAGAAAAGACTTTTGTACTTGGGGCCTGATGCAAACATGTCGAAGGGGGAATATTCCCACTAAAATTGCAGGCTCATCCTCTATTCCCACAGACTTTTCTAACAGAGGGTGAAATGGGGAAAAAAGTGAAATAGAGTTTCAGAAAATTTATGGGTGAAGAATTAGTGGTGGTGTAAACTGTACACAGAAGAGTGATTATTTTTACATGAAAATGTTTGTATGCTTGAAAAAAATAGAGTTATAAGGGTCCTTAATGTTCTGTTTTCAACTATATAGTTGATTTGTTATTTAAGTGCAGTGTAATCCAACAGTTTCCAAAATGGTAGCAGGCTTGTTTTAGCTCAGCTTATTGCTGAGTGTAACTAATATGAGCATATCCATTCTTTGAACATGAATTGTACTGTAGCACCAGTACAATTGGAAGTCTTCTGAAATCAGAGGGAGATTTTTCCTGGACAAATTCTATCCTCAGTTGTTTGCCAGCTGAGGGGTTAAATACCTCATGACTTTGGTTTGTGTCAGCAAACATTTATCACAGCGTCTCCGCTGCCGGAGGTGTCACAGGAAAGTCTCCGGTGGGCACTGTTTTTAACAAGGTGATTCACAGCCGTGATTGATTGTCTTCCAGCACCGTGAGGAGCGGGAGGCTGTGGCGACACAGAGTGGGAACAGAACGTGGCTTTATTTCTGAGGAAAGAATGGGTAGAGCTCCCTCCCTGATCCCTTTGGGTGGTGATGTCCCAGCTTCAAAGTCCTGATCCCAGTCCTGCTTGGAGGGGAGGGGATGTGAGACGTCCCTGAGCTTATGGCTCTAATAATATCTTCCCAGAGGATTTTCCAGCTTTCATTTGAAGGCCACTTTGGGGCATATCAAGGTTTCAAGATTGATACATTTCCATAGCAAAACAAATTTCTTACATCTTATTCGAGGACAGATCAATATTCAAAGTGTTCCCAAATGTTTTAACTAGCTCTGTTCATCTGTGTGAAACAAGCAGTAAATTGCATCCTCTTCTTGTCTGAAATCCAGATAAGCCTTTGAGCTATTAAATCAGAATAGGATAACTTTGCCTACAAAATACTTGTGCCTCTGCTTCTAGCAGTGATTTTTGGTATTCTCTATCCTAGGCTGGAGTGCTTGCCTGTAAGGCAGGAAGGTAGAAAGCAATCTGTTTTTATTCAAAAGCAATTACATTTGTCTTTGATGTATTTGGTAGAGGTTTTTTCCCTCTCTTTCCTGTTTAATCAGTATTCTTTTAAAGGTTTATATTAGTATTGAATTTCTGTTCTTTGCTTTTGTAGAGCCTCCCAGGAATTGGGGTATCAGAGGCCCTCATCCCGTGTACTTGGGAAGAAACATGATTCCTATGCTTTTGAGAAAGAGATAGAGAGGTCATGGAGTTACTGGTGATATCTGAGTGCTCCTCCTTTGCCTCACAGTTACATGTCCCTGTTTAGTGCAGAGACAAGTCTAGATGATGTTTTTAGCTAAGCGGAGATCTTGCAAAGATTTAGAAACTTTTTGGTTCAAGCTGCCTCAGAATATTATAACTAAGGAAATATCACACCAGGCATTGCAAGAGAAGATATATATGTGGCAAGAATTCATGATTATTTGTGGCAGTGGTTAACAAATGAAAGACACTGCATATTCTTTGAGGTAACAGCAGGATGTGTTCAGTACTGATTCAACACTAAGTTAGTTATGTATATGCATCTATAAAAATATATCTGCATATGTGTGTATATCCATGCTTCAAGCAAACTAAAAAATCTTATTATATGTTACAGTTCAGCATTCATTTTCCACTGCTCACTGCTGCTGAACTATGCCTGAGGACTGAAAATGCTTCCCTGGATATCCTGTGCAATCGTTATTTCTCACATATTCCATATGCCCATTTATAATGGCTGTGATTAAAAATGCAGGATTATTTGATTACGACAGTATCTGCAATGTTCTTAATAATTTTGCACACCTCTGATGAGAAAAGTAGCTGGAGTATTAGAGTGTCCCAAATAAATGCTGACTCTGAGGGCAGCTAGAGTGAGCAGCCAATGACTTGTCTAAGTTTTGGGGGTTTATCCAACCCATCACACTGCTTGAAGTCACTCGGAATTTTGCCAAGATTTCAAAACAAAACAAAACAAACAAAACAAAAAAAAAGAAAAAAGAAAAACCACCAAAAAACCCCCAGATATAAAAGGACATATGGAGCTCAAGCTCTACCCACTGAAATTTTGCAGAGCAACACCATCAAAAATATGCTGTTGAGCACAGGCTGAGCAGGGCGCAGTGACCTTGAGCTGTGGGGAAAGCCCCATTAAAGCTTTAGCAGGATCAATAGAGCAGATCCCATTGCAGTGAGCAGGAAAGGGCTCTGTGGTGCTGTCACAGCACACCCGGGGTAGGGGGTGAAGCAAAGGCCCCAGCAGGCAGGGCTGTGCCTCCGGAGGATGCTGTGCTGTGAAGCACAGCATGGTCCCTGCTTGGGGGGGATGCAGTGAGCTGGAACAGAGTATGGTGCATCAGCTCTGACCCTGTCAGGGAGCTGGAAATTCTGCCTGACCACAGCAGGGTGGCCAAGTAAGATGTGACCTACTGACTCAAGAGTGAATAAGCCAAAAGGTTGTAGAATTAACCTAGGAAATGTGAATGCAGGAAGGAGGTGTAATCCAGCCCATGGCACGGTGTGATACTGCTGGGCACTCAGCCTCCCACAGAAGCAACTTTGCTTTAGCCTGAAATACAAATATACAAAATTGTCCAAGAGCTGGAAGTATTGGCAGCAATGTGAAGAGACTCATTAGACTGTCTGATGGGGTTTAAGTGAAGGGGCTTCCCAGTCTGCAGAGCACTCAGCCTGGGTTCCCAAGGAGTGTGCTCTCTGCAAGTCACCTTGAAGCAACCCTTGACAGGAATAGAAAAGAAATCATCAAGTATCATTAATTATAATAGGTTGTTGTTGCTGGTTAAGATTATAATAACTTAATTGAAATAGTGTCTTGCACCGTAGCATAGTGTTCTTGAAATCAGGAGCTCATTTTTGGTGAAGTTCTCTGTAGTGTGATCATGTGCCGCAGCCTGGCCCCTGTTTGCTGGCTCTGAAACTGAATGGCATCTCTTTCCCTTTTTTAATTTTCTCTGGAAAACTGTTTAATGCATTTTTAGCTTATCTAGCCTCAGGTCAAGCAGCTGGACAATTTAAATGTGTAAATGCAGGTTCTTCCAAAAATGCAGAACAGGAGTAGTGATGCAGAATTTCCTTTTCCACAGGACCATCTTTCTTGCTTACTCCCCTCCTCCATGAGTTGTTTTGATTGAACGTGCCACTGTTTGAAAGTGTATCTTAAAAGACCGTGTTTTACTGATGTTGAATAATGTTCTGCCTCTTTGAACTTTGCCTCTATATGAAGAACACAGCCAAGTTTTAAGAATGCAGCTGCAAGCTCGAGCAGAAATTCCCCTGCTCCCTCTGGCAGCCTTAATCAGCAGAGCTCCCCTGGAGCTGCAGGAGTTGCCTTTCAAGAGCTGACAAAGCGGGACGGGTGGCAGAGCTTCGCTGCCCAACACCGCGTACCCTGTGAGGATTCTGCAGCCTTTTCCAAGCCCACGTCTCTGAGCCACCTCACACAAGCTCCACTGCATTGTGGCAGGAAGGAACTGGGACTTGAGGTGGGATTTTCCCCTCTGTACAGCACCAGTTGCTGCCTGCCATGATCCCAGCCCTTGAGTGTGCTCCTTCAAAAGAAACTCTAGTTTGCCAGAAAAAATTTCTCAATAGAATAGGATGAAGACGCTTAAATGCAAAAGAAAAATGGGAATTTAATCACAAAATAATAGTGTGATGGAGAAAGACTGTTTCCATCTCTGCAGAAGCTTGGTTTTGCTATAACCACCGCAAAATGTTCCTTGGTGAAGGATGTGGATGTCTTACTTAACTGAAGCGTTCAGTTCTGAAAAGGTCAATGTGAAATGCTCCGCAGTGACTTGAGTGCTTTGCTCTGGGTTGTATCTATTTTGTTTTAACAGAAAGATTGTCAAAAATTAACTCATCTCTCCAAAACAATTTGTTCCTGTCAGACTGGCCTTTTCCATTCCCATTCATCCTTTCCACTTCACTAACTCTCTGGATACATCTTGGTCCCTTTCAAGTCAATAGCGAAAGTCCAAGTGACTTCTTTTAAACTCCAGTTTCATCCAGCTCCTTCTTTCTCCTGGAGTTGTGTAGGATAGTTTACTCCTGCCACTCTCCCTGGGATTGGTGTGAAAGAGTGCTGAGTATGGACAGTCCTCCAAAACAAAGGAATATTAGTATTTCTTGCATGAGAAATGTCATCATTTAAAATTTCCCCATCTCCTCCTTATTTCATAGAACTCTGATACAACAATTGTTGATAACGTGCCACGTGAAAAATGAAATAGCTGGGAGCCAAATCTATATGTGGCAAATTGAGTTAAAGAAATCTCATAAAAAATAAGCAGTATATAAAAAACCCAAGGATTTTAAAAGCTGATTATTCTACTAGTGTCCCAGTTTGTTTATTTTATTTCTATGCCAGCAGAGATTCCCTCAGAGATTAACACCATGGACTAATGCACAGATGGGGCCAGAAACTCAAAAGTCATCCGAATATTAAGAATTTAAATCTTTAGCCTCAGTGATTTGAACAGAAAGCCAATTATGAGGCTGAATTAGTTTTCAAATTAAACTGCAATTTAAGGCTTGTGAAATTAATCTTTTAAGGAGTATAGTTGCATTTGTATATATATTCCTGGGGAGAATTTGGATTCTGCAGTTCTGGCTAGTTCCTCTTCTCCAATCTGATGGTGCAATTCATGAAGAGATACCTTGTGTTCTGCAGGTTGCTTGTTCAGTGAAGGAACAGAGCAGGTGTTGGTGGGCGGCAGGACCTGAGATCTGAAGAGATGATGCTTCATTTTTAGAAGTTAATAGGACACAGAGTGAAACCCCCTTTCTGCCATTACAACCAGTGCCAAAAACACCATAGTTCTGCTCATAGTGACAATATTCAATTTTCTTTTCCATCTTGAAAGTAAGTTAATTTTAGAACTCAAGAGAGCACCTGAACAGGTTCATGGACTGGCGCTGCCACCAGCTGCACGTTCCAGTTGGTAACACTGGAAGTTAAAAATAAGGTAAATTCTGAATGTTTCAGAGAGATCGTGTACAGGTAAAATCTTCAGGGCCACAGTAAGACTCAGCAGATTCTTCCACTCCTCCCAGAGCTCACCCAGGTAGGGTGCATTACTTCTGGGTACATCACAAGCTTAAATGGATCATCGATGCAGTGCTGTCGTCTTCTGCACCTTGGCCAGGTGCTGCTCTTCCCCTTGCACTTTATATGCTATTAAAAATGACATTGTCCAACCCCACTCTATTCTCTCACACATTACACACAGACTTAGGATACACAATATTCTTTTTCAAGTTCTTTTGCTCAGCCAAGCACAATTGTAAGATAAGAAATTGTTTTTTTGCAGACACATGTGGTAGTGCTTTCCATTTTCTTTCGAGGTGAGTGGTTATGAAATCTGTGCTCTTAATTTCCTTTTCAGAAGCATCCAGTCCCAAGAGCAAGGAAGTGAATTATAGGACTGCAAGTGAGAAAGAAATGCAAATCCCCAGACTGATGGTTTTTCCCTTCATAAAAAAATGACCAAGTTGATGTTAAAGAAAAAAATGTAGAAATCATGTTCTGAGACCATTCTAGAAGGGAGTTACAGCAATGTAGTAGCCCACTCTCTGCATCCTTTAAACCAGCAGTTACAAAAAGCAGACTGTGATATACATGATAATATTTATATTACTACATCACTTTATATTATATTTTGTTACCTAATATTACAGTGTCAAAATTCAAGGATTGGATTGAAGCCTTGTCTCGTGTTGTGTGCAGCTGGGTCTGCATGATTTCTGGACTCACATATGCCTTCAGTTCAGCCTGAAGCCTGGCCATGCTGTTAAGCACAGTTCAGTGGTGATGTTCAGGATATCTTGTCCTGACTCATGCTTTCCCCCATTTTTTAATTAGCCCTGGAAATCAAGAGGACTCATGTGCAGGAACTTGGCCGAGCTGAGCCTCATGAATTTATACAGCCAAAACTCTTTGCTCAGGGGCTGGGTGTGCTTTTGCCCATCCTGAAGTTTTCCTGGTGGTAACAGGGCTCTCAGTAGGCTGCAGGCTGCTGGACAGGAATGAGTCCCAACCCTGCCCAGGCCCATGTGTGTTGCTGTCAGTGCATCCGCTGGCTTCCTCTCCGGAGGTATTTATTCTGTTTTTAACAATAAGAAGGTATGATTTCTGTTCTGGGTGACAGCAGCCTCTTCAACTCACTCTGTTGTCTCTCCAGACCTGCTCACTCTCTTTATTCTCATTAGGTTGGCTCTTGCCTTGTGTGAAGCTGAGAATCCGATGTCTCCGCTAATTAGGAAGTGGCATCCGTTATGAATTAGGTTAGCTGCTTGAAAGGTCAGAATTTGCCAATGATTACAGAAATAATGGTGAAAGAGAATGACAGGAGCTATCAGTTATGACAGGAGGAATAGCATTCAGAGGGGAAGTGCTGTTTCTATTTATTTTTTTATACCTAGAGCATGTGGAATGCCATTTAATTTATTTACAGTTTATTATGTTTGCAGCAGAGTTTTAGGTACTTCTGTCATTTTGATGCCTTGTCCATGTTCCTATTCACCTCTGTAACTCCACTCAGCACTGAGTGTGCTCCCAATTTCATTTGGAACCCTTAACAATGAGTACATGAAAGTGCTTCACATCACCAAGTGAGTACATTGAATTTGGAGGATACAGGTTTGTTAGCTGAGCTGTTCCAGTCTTTAACACTACAGCCATGTGTGGTTGTACTCTGAGGACTTGTTCAGGATCCCATCATGCTTCTCACTGTAACTTTGTTTTGATGCCTTTGCTTTTCTAGTGTGTCTTTCTGTCCTTGAGATCTCATTGCCATGGGTGGAATCACTTGAAGGATGAACTGTGTCATGAGTCAGGGCATGAGATTCCCATCCTCTGTGGGGAAGGAAACTAATATCAGGAAACTCTTCTGAATGGAAAATTTTGGTTTTAGGAAGTATTGTGAATTTCACACTGCTTTTCAGTATTTAATCTTTCCAGCAACAATTACTGTCTTCTCTGTCTTGCATCGGATGCAGAGGATTCACTAAGAGAGCTTTCAAATTTGGGAGGAAAAAAATGAGGAGTAAGGGGAGGTTTCCATTAGTACAAAGCCATTATTAACTTGGGTTAATGAAGATCTAATGTAATATGGCCATCACCACATGTCTGCACATAATGATTCAATCCTTTTCTATGGGGGAATGATTAAATTAAGTATCTTGTAGGTCAAAATTAGACGGAGAAGGTTAACCAAACTTTAATGATTCTGCAGCCATTTACCAGCCATTTAAAAACATAAACTGTAAGATAAAGCTGGATAGAGAATCAGCATTGTCAGTAAAAACTGGGTGACGTTTTAGCTTTTTCTGCTTCTATCATAGGAGTAGACAGGATTATGTGATTTTACAGTGACATGGTATAAAGGGCAAAGTGAAAGAGGTTTTTATTTTTAATTTTTATTTGGATTCCTGATAAGTGCCCATTAGCTTTTTCTTTTAACATGCATTAAATCTAACTAATAGATATCAAACCATCTTACAGAAATGGCAATTGTAACAAAGACTTTGGGAGCCCAACTGTACTGAGACATTGTTTGTATGCCTGAAAACCATGAAAGCTCCATCTTTACGGAGAAATGAAGTTGCATAGATGGGAGAGCAGAGATTGCAGACAACGTGATGCGAATTAGCAGTCCTTGGTGTGCTTTGGGACCATCTGAGCTAGAAAGAATTGAGCTGATTCTCACACTCCGGAGTGATTTGGGGGGGACATTTGTTTATGGCTTTGTGCTTATCTGCTTACACATACCCAGCACAGTTATCTTCTTGTTCTGCTTTTCTTTTTACTTTACATGTACAGATCAAATGAGATATGGTGAACCTAACAAAATCTCGTTGCAGTATTTTACAAGGAGATGCAAGTAATTTTAAAGTTGATAAACAAAGCTGAATATACAGGTATAAATTATCTCCTTTTGCTTCCATCCCCCCAAATTCTGTAGGGTGTTATTTTGCCTATCCCGTGGAAGCCTTAATTAATCTAATGGGAATATTTTCCATAAGGGGTGCGTTCAAGCATTTCTCTCACGTGTGTTGTCCATGGTTAGAAACAAAGCTATCTCATTTGACAAAAATAACATCTGGGAGATTAAGCCAGACTGGTCTCTGAGAAATCAAAGGGAATGCATTGTGAAGGTACAGATTCTTGAGGTCTTGCCTTTTATTGATAGATCTCCTTTGTCATGCCATCCATTAATTTTAACTCAGGTGATGTATGAACTTGGCACATTAGTTAATGAAAGCTAATGCACAGTAATCTTGTCATCACTAGCTGTGCATGGTAATTCAATCTGCTGCTCGGAAGAGCTGTTCAACATGCAACAAATTTGATTTAATATTGACATGATGTACTAGGTTAGGTATTTTATTCAACATACCATGTGCCTTATTTGATGAGAAATGGTTTTCTTTCAACAGGTTACGTACCTGAGTTAGGCCAGGTGTGTAGTTTAATGCAGTTACATCAGAGACCGTCTGGACTGGGTATTTGTTCTGTGATACACTGCACAGGCTGGGGCGAATTCATGAGTTTTGGCACTTGATGCATTCATTTGATGTTGTTAGTGTGCTTGAAAGCCCTGCAGAGCAGAAAAATGAAGGTGATGCTTCTCTCAGACGCTGAGAGTGTAAAGTCCCTCTTTCCCTGTTTACACTTGCACTTGGAGCTTCATCACAATTGGCAGGTTCTGATGCAAAAATGGCAGGGTAGTGTGGGGGTCTTGAGTGTGAGCTGGAGGGGTTTTCTCATTGTTTCTAGTCTGTAAGAACTGCTTCTGGTCTCTGTTTGGCTACATTAAGGGATGTAGGGATGGTGTGGTTAATACTTTGGTTTCCACAAAATGCATATGCACATCCTGTGGCCCAGACTGGGCAGTCAGTACTTTGTCACTTGAACCCAAACACTACCAGCTTCAATCTCAAGAGTGTTAGAGCTTTGCACTCACTCTGCCACTGCATATTTGCCTAATTTGTGTAGTGTTAGGGAACGGATATGGGGATATATTTCCTTTATTTAATATAAAGTATGTGAAGACATATCTCCATGCAAAGGACTTAGAAGCATGATATTATTTACTTTTATAGCAGGTAAATCATCACCAACCATCTTAGTACAAGGAAAGAGTTTATATAGCACCCAGAAGATGTTAGACCCCTAGAGTAGCATATATCCACATTGCTCTGTTGAATGTTCTTGTGTGCAGATATATGTTTATGTCGTTCACTGCAGCACACAGGTATCTAGAGGACATTTCTTTTTCAAAGACAAGCTAAATGTAAAGAAAACCAAGTGGAAGGCAAACAGTGATGTAGGTTACATCAGCTGGTCCCCTGGGAGTTGTCCTTAAGAGTGGTACCCTCAGCACGGGTAACAGGAGATGCTGTCACCCCTTTGGGTCAACACTGCCAGGTGGGAAAAGGGTGTACACAGGAAAGGGAGAAGAGATATCAGACACCGTCCAGACTGCGGGGAGGAAGAAGTAATTTGCAGCCAGTTTAGAGCAGACTGTGGTCAGACAGGCAGCCCCAGGGAGAGCCAGGAAGGAAGTGGCTGCTGCAATTCCATCAGGCACTGCCGAGTGCTGCTGCCGCACAGGGCCTGTGCAGAGGGCGTTTTATTAAGTTACAGGATAGTAATTAATGCCAAGTTCCTCTCTTTATTTTCTCTGTGGTTGGGTTTCATAATCGAAATTAAAGATAGGAGATAGGGAGCAGATTGCCTCTTGAAATACAGCTCCCTGGTGCTCAGTTCATGACTTTAGAGGCATTTGTCCGATCCCATCTCCCTTTATGGGGATGTAGGTCAAATGCTTTTGAAATAATCCTTTTTTCTAGAGCAGATGTGCTCACTCCAATGCTGCACTGCAGGAAAGAAGCAAAAAGGTCAGGGGAAGAGTGAAAGAGACCTACTGTACTCTCCATCCCCAGTATAGCTGCTGTCCCTCACCCCCTCCCACCAGAGTTGCAGCCAGTCAGGTTCCCCTGCCAAGCTGGGAACCCACCATCTCACAAGTGTCCTGGTTAATTTTGGAATCTACAGTGCAGTCCAAGAGATCCCACGTGCAGAGGGACCACAACTGTGGGACACCATTATCTGAACCTGGTAGTCCCAGTAATTTTCAGAGCTGTTGCTTGTGCTAGAAATGCATTGCGAAACATCACCTGTTTTTTTTGGAATATGTCCTAAAACTGCACTTATGCTAAAATAGATTCTGTTTTCCTCTTCCACTTCTGTTTTCATTAGCCCCAGGTTTTGACATTCTGTTCAGAGATATTTTCAGTATAGAATGCATTAAGATAACATAAATTCCAAATCAAACATCTCATTCAGCGTATTTCCTATTTAAATTTCTTCTGTATGTTTCCCCTATAGTTATCTAAGGCTCAGCTTCATTATTTGTATCAGTTGTCTCATGATAACTCGTTTTGCAAAAGAGCAAAAAATGAATGCTTGAAGAGAAAATAGAGCAAATTTGTTGCTTGCACAGCCTTGTTTCAATTCAATGTTCCTTCCCTCTCCTGAAGTTTATTGATCAGAAAAATGTTAAAGTTGTTGAATAGTTTGTTTTCATTTCACAAATGTGAATCAGGATTATTGCAGAAAGACAGGAATGTATTCATCATTAAGATTTGCTTTACACATTCATTTATTTTTTAATCTATAATTCTTATTGAACTAAGAAGACTCACAGGAATATATGTATCACCACTGAGAACAAAAAGAGCCTGATTGAGGCAGATGGAAGGAGATCAGCAAAGCACTTCACACAGTGCAAAAATACAAGCTTCTGAGGCCAGTTCTTGCTAATATGGAGAAAAACTGGTCTCCCAAAGTTGGGGTGGAGTACTGGGAGGATTTCTGATGTGCTGAGTGGCTTAAAGACACTTGGCTGAAGTACACAATTTGGGCATGCTGCAGCCTTTGCTATATCTGCCCATTTAGAGCATTTGAAGTCCTTTGCAAACAGATGCAAGCTCTCCAGCTCCCCGCTGTCCCTGAACTGGGAGCTTGGGGGCGATGTGGATGCAGCCACGTGTCCTCGTTTGCCAGTGGCTCCCATCTGACCAAGCAAGCAGAACAAACTCAGCTTTCTGTGTAAAACAACGTGTGGCTCCATCGTGAATCAGCTCAGCTTCTTGTTGGGACCACTTTTGTCTCTCCAGCACAGCAGGCTCATAAGTTGGTCGGTCTGTTCAGACTTCCCAAATGAGCAGTGTTCAAGTGGCACCTTCCATCTTTCCATTGGTGCTGTTGGGTTTGGTTGTCACTAAATGAGGTTATGTCTGGCTTCACTGTCTCTCTTTGCCTCCCACTCCTCCTTTCAGGTTTCATATCATTAGATTCCTCCACTGTTGCAGATTGCTTTTCGTGAGTAGTGTGTGCCTGTCCCTTCTAGTCATTCTCTCCTACCAATATAACAAGCATAAAGCTGGGCCCTACGAGCTCTGGGGGGTCCCAGGACCATGCAGCTGCAGGAGTCCATCCAATCAAGTAACATCTTTTACCCTCATAATGATAATTTCCCACTTTAGCAAAATACCCTGCTGCCAAACTCTGGTGCTAATGAGCCTGTCAGTGCATCAGTGCACTCCCGACAGTATCTAGAAAGTAGGGATTGTTTTTTGCAAGGCAAATGAAGACACTGATGATTAGCAAGAAACAAACCAACAATTCGATACATCACTGGCCACACATACCAAACCGTTGATTTTCTGTCCTGCTGGGCAGCAGCTGTTCCATTTGCTCTGCAGAAATGGATTTTTTTTTCTCCAAGAGGGGCCAGAAAGGTGGATGGTTCTCCAAGAATGGGAGGCAGCAGGCAGTTGCTTCCTGCACTGTGCATGGGCATGTTGATGGTGTCCATTGAAAGCTGCTGAGAAGTCTCATGGGCTTTACACTATTAAACTCAACTTCAGAATGCATGTGAATGCAGTGATTGGATGGGGATAAAAAAAATCCCCTTTGAGAATCTGTGACATTGCAGGACAAAAAGTGCTGCCATAAAACTTACAATCACTGAAAGAATTAGAAGATAATCATAGATACCCTCATATGACTTCTCGCTATCTATGGGTTCTGTGTAATCAGTATCCTTCCAGATCATCTAGTCTCAGCAGTGTTGCTATTTTCATAGTCCTTGCTAGCTGGTTGGATTGAAATTGAATGTCTATTCCATAGAATTTTTGAGCAAAATGCGTGACCCCAAATCAATGGGACTGCAATCTGCTCTGCAAGGAGATAGTCCTGATAATTCTCTTGTTCCCAGGAACGTACGTGATGACGGTGACGGCAAATGACGCAGACGACGCTACCACAGCGAACGGGATGGTGAGGTACCGGATCGTGACCCAGACCCCACAGAGCCCATCCCAAAACATGTTTACCATTAACAGTGAGACGGGAGACATTGTCACTGTGGCTGCTGGACTCGACAGAGAGGTGAGTTTAAAACCCTCTTAACCGTTATTGAGGGTTGCTGCCTTGTGAAACCCAAGGCCTTAAGTTCTGATTTTATTCCCCTTTGGACTGTGCAGGTCATGGAGTGTCACCAGTTCAATGCAACTGGGGGAGCTTGGTCAGCTAAATGATGGGAAAGATCATTTGTTCATCAAGCAATGAGCCACAGAGAGTATGGCTCTGTGGCAAATAGGAAAGGAAGGACTTGCATAGTCTGAGGTTCAGATGTTTTTGTTCACGCAGTCCCCAGAGGTAACAAATCCAGTGAAAACCATTTGGGGAGACCCCAGCATGCTGCATTTCTGAGAGAAGGCACCAGAAACTGGTTTTGTCCTCCTTTCCTCCCCTGTGATAGCGGGGATGGAGCCAGCAGGAGTCCCCACCTGCAGGCTGGTGCATGGCTGTCCTGCCTGGGGCCCTAAACTCAGAGGGGCGAAACCTTCAGAACCTTTGACATTTTTCCCCTGCCCAGCAGCTTTTGGCCCCACTGCCTTTTGCTCTGCCAGGCTCCAGTCAACAGCCCTTCTCTGCCAGGGCTGGTGCCTGTTTCATTCCCATGGCTGGGGCCACTTTTTTGCTTCAAGAGCAGCTTTGGGAGGAATCCCAAAGGCAGCTGCTGAGAGCAGATAAAAGCCCCGGCAGCAGCTCAGCAGCACGCAGAGAGCCCTGGGGCAGCCAGTGGGACCACACAGGGATCGGGGCTGGCACAGGTTTGGGGCTTCCCCTCGGCACCATTTCAGGGAGAGCTGACCCCAGGGGAGACAATGTGTGAAGCAGCTTTCCAAGGAGAAGGTCAGGCGAGTGGAGAGCTTTCCAGACAGGAACACAAGGAGCAGAGTGGGGGAGCAGGAGGAGCACCAGCTCCTGCTCCTTCCCACCTGACGTGGCAGACTCTGGAAGCACAACCTAGGGCAGATTTGACCTTTCCCTGCTCTTTTTATTTAGAAGTTAGATGAATCTTAAGCAGGTAGATTATCCCAAGCAGTGCTGAAGCCTGAGGCAGGCTTGCAGTCGAAGAGGAGAAACAAGTGCTGGAGAGATTGCTGGCAGCCCTCAGGGGGACAGTGGCAGAGTACTCACAGGAGAAATTGGAATTCTGGCAGGAAAATGCTGATTTTATGGAAATGAAAGAGCTGTTATTGCCCCCCTGACATCAGTGGAGGCCAGCATTTTAATGTAGGGCTTTATGGGTAGAGAAAGGTCATCAGTTTGTATTAGTTTCAGAAACACAGATTGGGATAACTTGGTGGGAGAGAGGTTTTAATCTCAGCAAATCAGGTGAAAAAAGAGGCAGGTGATAATTAGGGGGAAAGAAAAAGGCAGAATAGAAGTGTTTTTTCAGGTTTCTCATATCGCATCTGAAGTATTTTAAAAACTTGCAGGGGAACCATGTGCTTCATGTTAGTTCCCCTGTGCACAGGGTTGGGGAAATCAAGGCTGGCACGTTGTATATGGAAATACGGTGTTGGGTGTCCCAAACTAAGTGTCAGGTTGGGCAAGGGACACTTGGATTGAGGCAAAACAACCAGCTCTGGGCACAATCCTGGGGCTGCCCTGAAGCTATGGGACATGCTTATTCCCAGCTCTCTCTGCTGTTGTCAGGATTACATCTGGAGCTGGCAAAACTTTCTGGGTTATTAACAACAAATTATATTGCATCTAAATGGGAAAATGTGTTTAAACACTCACATTACTGTACCACAGATTGGTTTTTTGTTTCTGTTTGTTTTTCCTGAAATCTTGAGAAAGCTATTAGAGGAGTAAATCTGGGTTTGCTGCTGACATTTTCTTGTCGTTAGGAGAAGGAGCCGAAGAGCAGTATATTTGGAATGCAGATTTGTGTAAATTAAAATGTTAACAAATCTGACCTATTCAGCCGAAACTACTACAACCAAGATAAATTCCCTGGATACCAGTTATTTCTCCAAAAGCTTATTGACACATTTATCAGAGCCTGAGACACGAGTACATTAAGCTGTGGTGATACAGAAACATGTTTTCAATCTCTGCTGGACTCTTCTCCTTTGCTTCTGCAATGCAAAGCAGGTGTGAAAATAACTGCTGGAGCTATTCCATATCTGAGAGGCAGGTCCATGTTCCAGATCCAGCATTTGTCTTTCAGAAGGGAGAAAAATCACTTCAGAACTAGTGTTTCTAGTTCAGCATTTCTGTTGCATGGCTCATTAAATGAGATTTCCTGATGTTCTCAGCACCTCCACTTAAATATTGGTTCTTTGCTGGTTTCCATTACCTTCAATCTGTGAAAGAACAAACTGGATGAAGTGTTCCAGCTTGTTTTGTGTCTTGAGAAGTGTTTTGTTAACTTGCAAGAAACCTATTTTAAGACAAAGTCATGTATTTCTACTGCTGTTTCTAAACTGTCATTTCCACAAACCAAAGAGGAAATTAAAAACTCAGCCTCTCAAATTGTGCTGGACTCTCCTAAATGTATCTGACACTGAAGATAGCACAATAAAAAGCCAAAGTATTGAAATTATGATGACTTTAAAGTTATCTTACCTGGTTCCCATTAATCTGGATGTAAATATGGTTAAAATGCTCTGTGTCCATTCACTCATTATGACTACCTTAATTGAATGGATCCCCAAGGAAGATAAAGATAATTGGACTGCACTTCATAAAAATTATTAAAGGAGGACAGTTTAGCAACAGCCTGGTGTAAGCCTGGATGCCTAAGGGTGAGAAATGCCAAAGGTGGAACAAAGGAACACCTACCCCTTGAACTAAGAGGGAAAATGAGAGGGATTTAGAGGTTCAAAAGTACATTCAGACAGCCAGAGTTTGATGACAAAGTTAGAAGGAGAGTCTTGCTGTAATGCAGGGAAACATCAGGGCAGCACAGGAAATCTGTAGCTGATTTAATGAAATTAGAAGGGAAAGATCATATTGCAGAGGGAGCATAAAATGTGGGGATTAATAAGAAAGGCTGTGAACATGTGAGGTGAACAGGTTGTGGCAAAGTTCAGGGGTAGGGAGGAACTGTGGTAGCTGATTCAATTTATGGCAGGCTGCTGCAGAAATGGGTGGTGCTACAGGAGATGCTGCCTGACTGATGGTTTCATTTGGCAGCACATCTGAATTCCACATTTCATTGAGTTGGTTTGGGATTTTACCACTGGGAAGAAAATTCCAAGAGGTAAGAAAGGGTCAGCTGTCCACACTAGGGTTTCAGAAACAGGCAGAACATTCATATTTTTGTTTTCCATTCTGAAAAGTAACTTTTCTCCTTATAACCTTGCAAAAGGAACCAGCTGAGTTCTGTGTGTTGCTTTGTTCTCTCCGCTGCTCCTCAGCCCAACGTCCCAGGTGGGATCAAGCTCAGACTGTCAGTCTGACAGTGCTCCTGGTGCAGTAATTCAACTCCATCACTGATTTTGATTTCTCTGGTGGCAGAATATCTGTCTCAGTAGCACAGTAAACCTGCACTGGGGGTATAGTGTAGGCAATATCATCCTCTGAAGAGCTTTCCCCTAAATATTTTATGAACATGGACTTTGAGCAAGCAGGAGGGGGAAAAAAAAAAGAGGAATGAGAGAAAAAGAGGTGGTTGATCCCACACTCTGCTGGCAGGCCAATAAATGGTGAGACATCTCAAATGTCATCTGGGCTTATTTGAGATAATAAGTATTTTGGCTCTGCGGTGCTTGTAGTGTAACGTTGCTAACTTTTTGAGATGTCCTTTAGGAAAGAGTCCCTTCCCAGCACATTCATCTGGTGCTGGAGAAATGAAGACCGTCAGGAGCTCTGAGTTGCTTCTTCCAAATTTCTGTATGTTTGTATTTCTTTTAAAAGTGATTGGATCTCTGCTGCTGCAAATGCTTTTAAAAATACATGAAATCCGATTCTATGATTACTGCACTTGGCTTTCCAAAAGTGTGATGTTGCTAGTCCTTCTCAAGTGAGTGAAAGATAAAAGGGAGAGCCTGCCAACAACTGAGTTAGAGGTTTATTTTATTTATGAATGAAATGGCAGGATTTTTATGGGGAAGAGGAGAAGTTCTTCTTATTAGCAGAGACAGTTGATTTCTTTTCCAACACTCTGGTTTTGGTGCAACTAGACATTTCTGATAAATCAGAAATTTGAAATGTTATGTTAAAAAACAAACAGACAAAAAACTGTGCACTGCTCCTCCACACACTGAGCGGGGATTGGTTTTTACCATCTGCAGTAACTATTTTGAGTGCATTTATCTCCAGGTCATTGCAACAGCTTTTCAAGCCCTCCTTATTCCTTCATTCAGATGTTGGCTGGGAGTAAACAAGGCATTGCACTGGTGATAGGAACTAGTTTAGCCATTGAGACTACTGTAAACATTCCCATAGAGAGAAATCCACTAGTTTGAGATTAATCAAATACAGTGGATTTAATCTGGATTTGTCTCTTCCAACCGGACAATACTCTAAGTGTAACCAACAGGTAACTCAGGCTGAGTCAGGCAGCTTTCCTCTGACAGGATAGTCCAGCACCTTTTGATCCTTTTTCCACCCCTGGAATACAACTAAAGGAATTTATTATGTTCTAAATTACCATTGCCAGTGTTAATTATTTCTCTTTACTGCATATCAATGTGATATTCTGCAGAGCTGCATCTCCTCCTCTGAGCAGGGCTGGAGGAACATCTGCTGCAGCATGAGGCTGGAGGATCCCACACAATACAAGTGATGTATGAGTTTACCTGGGCAGATTATTAGTCATGTATGTGTACTGACAAAATACAAAGAATGAGGGAAAGTACATCTAAATGGCTTGACTGCATCCTGAGAGTTTTTGTTCCCATTTTCCTCACTCAGATTAGCCATCTCCAAGGGGCAGTGAGGAGTAATGCAGAATTGGTACAAGTATGTCACCTTCTGACAAGCACAATCAAGCATCTACTGTGTTTTCTATTTGTATCTATTACAGGAGTTCTTTAAAGTGAAAGGGATTCTGGTTTTCATGTTCTTCTCATTACTTTTTCCAGAGAAGAACTAAAGCAAGGTTGTTAGATTCTGCTGAGCCACGAGTATCTTGCTGTTAAAGATGAACTTCCTGTATCACTGCATTTAAACATGTGCAGAAAAATGCTCCACAGACAAACTCTAAGGAGGAGAACAAGAGTGAGGTACTGGTAATTATTTTGCCAGTGAGGTGCATCCACTTCTCCGAATTTGGACCATGAGTCCCTGCATTTAGCTTCCAGACTCCCAAAGTGTTTTCCAATGACTGAGATGATGAAGGACTGTAACAGACATCCAGGGTTAAGTGGCTTTTCCACTTCTCACAGCATTCAAATAGTGATTGGGTGTCTTTATGGAATGTGTCTTCAAGCCAGACATAAACTACCAGAGTCTTAACAGGGATAAGCAGGTAAAATACTTTAGCATCGTCTGTCAGACTGTGTTTTCCTTGTCCCTCCCAGCCTTGGCCCTGATGTGTGTGACAGCCCCGCTGCTGTTGAGGAGCAGTTTGCCCCGGTGCTGTCACAGGGAGCTCTGCCCTCGCCGTCTGCCTGGCTGCCACGTGCTGTCCCAGGGATTTGTGGAGCACAAAGTCACTCAGAGGGATGAAAGCTACTCTGTACCCGTCATTTATCACTGAATGCCCCGTTATCCCTGATACCTTGTAATTTTTCAGGGCCATGTAACGAAAATGTAAATACTGAAGCTTTATGTATTAATATGCCTGAAATCATTACTTAAAGATAAAACTGGTTAAATTATTCAGTTATAAAATTATCCCATTTCCACAGCAGCATATCCTGTCAAAGGAAGAGCTGATTAGCCATAAGCTGAATTTAGCCAGTAGATTTATGCTGGATTCTGGTTTATGTTTCTACATTGTACATGGGACTGATTTGAGTTTGCTCCATCATTCCAGCATGCATTTCATTTTCTCATTACAGGCAAGAATGACCTTTTTCAGCAAATTATGGTGAGGAGCACTACCACTCATCAGGGAAGAAGATTCATTTTATTAACCCTGTTTAGTGCCTTTGGAAGTGTGTTTTGCACTCAGTGGAGGGCCGCTTGTAGTAATCTGAGATACCAGAAGTTGGGAGATGGGGAGGGCTTGAATCTGCTCTGAGCACTGTTGGTCCAGCACTGCTTAATGGATTTCTCATAGCCCTTGTTGCAGAATGGGGAAGATGTGAGTGAAGCCTTATCACAGAAATCACACCATTTGTTTTAATTAAGAAGGGAATAGTGGTGGTTCTGAAGCATTTTTACAGTTCCTGGAAGGAATATGTCTCCCTGTGTGAGTTTCTCAAAGAGCAGTGGCTTTATGTGTCTTTCTGGTGGGCGTTTCTAGATTGATCTGTACCTTTTGGTCTTCTGCATGATTGCTGCAGCTCTCTAAATGTGAAGCTGCCAATCAGTTTTAGAGGTCCTGAATATGGAAAGTGTCTCTTGATTACTTCTCCTTTAAAAAAGCCTGATAGGTAGATAGACTAGTGAAACCAATAGAGGAAGGGCTCTGAGCCACGGGCCTTTGAAGAAAATAGCATGATTATGTGTTTTACGTAAAAAAAAAGAATAGTACTGGGAGATGATAGGAGAAACTTTAAAAGAACAAAAGAGCTTTCCAAAGAAAGAGGCTGGTAAATAGCTTGAAACCTGTGGGAGTCCTGTAAGCAGACAGCAGAACAGCCATGGTATTTAGCTCCCAAAAAAATTCACCAGCGAGATGATCAGGACAAAAGTGTAATGGGACGGAGACCAGCTGGTTTTAGAAACTGTGAGAATATGTTGGCACAGTTAAACTGTAAGTTTGTGGAAGCTCAGCCCAGCTGTGTGATCTCCATGGCTTGCACTCCCCCTGACACTGTCTGTCCTAGGGCATTTCATCCCCCATCAGATTAGTTTTTAATAAAGAGACACAAACAGAGCAGTGGGGCTGCTTTTATTGGTCTGGTTGTTCTGTGCAGTTTTTCAGCTCCAGTCCCATTGTGTGTCCTTTCTGAAGATGCAGGGCACAGAAGATCCTCTAAGCAAAGAACAGAGAGACCAGGGTGTAAATGCAAACCTACAGCCTGTTTCTATCTCCCGTGGAGCTGATTCCACCAAGAGTGAGTCCTACCCAGGCTGAAACAAAGAACTTCCTCCCACTCAGGCAGTGCATATGACACTATTTGCTGCCTGCCAGAGTAGCTGCCAATTCGGGGTTTTTTAATTCTTTTTCCCATTTGGCTTAGATTCTCTTTATACACCTGGCTTCCTTTAAGTATTGTGAGCATTTAGATGCCAGAGCCTCTGGAGGAAATTGTACTGATTCACATGTGGAACTGTAATGACTTCTTATTCATATTTGGGTGAGCTATTGAGGAGATGTTACCAAATTGAAAAGCTGCATGATTTGGGGTTGAACTGCTCAGATAAAACAAAGCTTTGAGTTTAATTGGATCCGATTATAGTGTGAGCAAGAATAGGACTGATACCTCACCTAATCAGTTCCTTTTTTTAAAATGTGGAAATCTTCAGAGCCTCTCCTATAAGAAAATTCCACATATACTAATAGTCTATAGACCCTTTTCTTTCTTCACACACATTTTAATATGTTCAGAGAGTTCTGGTACAGTCTGGTTGCACTTGTTTCAAGTTGCTCATGAAATCCCACCTCTGACTACAGTGGGGTTGGTTTATACATTATTCAATGGTAAAATCCCAGCTGAATAGGGAGGAGGAAAAAAAAGTTAAGTATCAGAGTGGAAAGCTCACCAGGTCCTTAGCATAATCTCTCTGGTTCAAACCTGCATTTCTTTTTCTATTTGAGCTTGTCTTACAGTGGAGAAGAGTGTATCATTCCAATTTTAGATAGAAGACTACCTGCTCAGCTCAGGCAGATTTAAAGTTTTTCTTCTGGTGCATCACATACTTTCTAAGAGCCCCTTCCCCTCTCTAAAGGGATTATTGTCTAAATCTGCACCAGGTCAAGTGAAATAATTAAACACAAGCTGGCTCCACTAATTAACTTATCCACAGACCATTGTCTGTTATTAGCATTTTAAAGAGAGATTTTGTTAACTCTTTGTTCCTAAACCTAATACTACTCTTTTCATAGCAGAGCTCATTCCTATGAACATCTTGGCAACGTTTCTTACTTGAATATTATCATGGACACATTTGCCATAGAATGAGTGAGTTTACAGGGTGTTTTCAGCCTGCAGCAGTGACTTTCCTTAACTGAAAGGAATGTGACTATCAGAAGACCAAATTCAGAGTCTTGTATTCTGAAATATTCTTAAAATAGAAACTTACCAGTGTAAACAATGGAGAGGCTGTTACATGCTTTGTAAAATATTATTTAAATATATCTACCGTCTCATCTGTAACAGTGTCAGGATCATGGATTATGTAGTTGCTGAGGATGTATATACTTCCAAAAAGACACAAATGTGGGAGTTTGCTTTTCTGCACCACGAATACTGTCTATTTTCTTGAGTTCTGTACTAATTAGTATCCAGAAAGGTGGCAGGAGGGGGCTCTTTGAAGGGCAGAACTGTTCTTGTTAGACATTTCCGAGCATTGCTGGAATAATCACAACAGCAGGTAGCAGGCTGTTCTCCCTTCACTGCAGGCTGAGAGAGGGTCTCATGGATAAGGCCAGCAAGGTGTCATGTGCACACAGGACAGAGCTGTTATTTTCCCCAGAATTGCACATTAAAGCATCTAGGAACTTGTAGCAGCAGAGCCAGAGCAATGAAGCAGTTTGTTCTTTTGTCATGGTAACGTCAGCATTTTTTCTCCTAAGTTTTAGGCTAAATATTTTCCTTTTGTTGTTGTTCTGTTATTCCAGTTTTTAAAAGATTGTGGGGATTTCATGTAAGAAATCCTCATTAAGTAGAGTACATGTCAGCACAATCATGTTTTATTCAAGCTATTCATTTTTTGCACTAAAAATGCTTTCTGTTCCAAATGCCTTTCTAGAAAAATAAATGTATTTTTCAGTTAAAGTAAACAGGTCACATACTGAGTGACCTCAAATCTGATGGCTCAAATTTAGAAGGGGAATTAATTGCATAAAAATGCAGTGACTCATGTTATCCAGACATTCAGTAAGTTGGTCTTTCAGTCTTACTTATACAGCTCTCTGAAAAATAGATAGATTGTAGTTTCACATCCATACCAACATAGAATTCCTCTCAGTTTATGATGGAGAATCTTTTTTTAATGTTTAAAGGTTTGGGCAGATGCTCAAACAGGGATAAACTGGCCAGACTGATTTCTGCTGCCTGAGGGTGGCAATCAGGGTTTGTAAGTCAACAGCAAGTGACTCTTGTAGAACTGGAAAGCCTTTCTGGTAGGTATCTGCTGTTCTAGAGGGAGAGTTTGATGCCACCCAAGCATGCACATGCCAAATAAAATGCCTACATTGTGGTCACCTTCTGAAGGTGAATTTCAGAGGGGTCGGAAGAGCAGCATCTTTCTCTCTTGAACTCAGAGCAAACCCTGTGGTTTGTTTGCAGCAGGGGGAGCTGGCCCAGCCTTAGAGATCTGCTGTGTTTGAAACACCCTACTGTATATTGTATGTGTTTTGCTCACAGGGGAGCTTGGGCTGATGTGAAGTAGGAGATGAGAGGATACTCCACGCATTATTCATTCTGGAAGTGGTTTGTTTTGGAGATGTGTATGTTTCTCCAATTATTTTATCCATTAAACTTCAGCCCTGAAAATGCTTTCATCTTGGCTGATTCCATCTTTTCGTGGCCATGGTGATGCAGAGGAGTATGATGGAAAATGAGTTATTAGATTTGTAAATTATGTGCATTTCGCTCCCCACCTCACCCCCTTGTTTAATGCTCAGTATCAGAAGACATGATGTTTGACAGAGAAGGTAATGGACAGCATTTGCCTGTAAATCAGCTGCTAGATGTGGTTTGAAAAAAAGCATATTTGAGCAGAAAGAGAAAATTTGGAAGGGTTATTGGTGCTCTGCACTATCAGAAGATCTGCCCTGCAGATGAACAGCAGAGCAGCTTCCACCAGTGTGTGTTGGAGAGGCACTGGACACCCCTGTGATTTCAGGGTATCAGCTCCTGACAAAGCGACTGAGCAAAGTTTACTAGTGCTGCTAAAATAGATTGGAACAAGAAAACCTGCAGGACATTGGATGGGTTTTGGGGTATGTAGCCCACCTGCAGCTCCTTTGGCCATGGCCATATTCCTAAGAACCCCTGAAGTAGAAAGCTGGAGAATCTCTCAGCTCTATCCATCAGAGTAGAAATTGAAGCATCAGCAATCATTTATGTAGATGATCCTGATTAGGCAGGAAATGCCCCACAAGAGTTTTCCACCCCCAGATTAAGACAAAAGAATGAATTGTTAAAATTGTAATTACCAGTCATAAAAAAATAAAAAAAAAAACCTCAAGAGAATCAGCATTTTTGCTTTAATAGCTGCAAAAATGTCACATTGATATTGGTCTTTTATAATGAGATTTGACATTTTAAAAGATCAATTTTTGTCAAAGTTAGCCCAAACCATTAAAACCATTTTAAAAGGGACTCTTTTGCAATGTAAAAATAAATTGCAAGTGAGGGAGAAGTTTCAAGTGCCCATCCTTGGGAGCAGTTTCACTCTTAGCGACTTCTGATGAAAACCCACTTTGTCATAATATTCTCCACCAGTTTACATCCTCAGGCCCCTTCAGCTCTCTATATGGTCTCTGCCACTACTGTCATCCAACCATATCAAAATGGGTATTTAGGGATGTTCTTCTGAAAACTAATTCCACTGTTTGCAGTAAGAGCTGTTAATGTAACTCAGAGTGACCATTGCCCGCAGTATCAGCTTCTTCAAAGGCTGACTGACACATCTGAGAAATGGATTTTGCTTTACTCTGCTGACCCCAGATGTTGTACCAGGGCACTTTGGAGAGGAGCACAGTCACAGCGCTTTCCATACAACTTCCATAGGAAATAAGGAAGGCTAAATTGCAGACTTCATAACCAGATGTGCAGGGGAGCGTTCAAGAAAAACACATCAAAACATCTTGGAAAAACTCATTTAAAGTTACATAAATTATTGTTTGCGTTTTCACATGCAGTTATTTTCAAGTCTAACCAGCTGTATCTGTTTGAAGTGGCCCTAAATAAATACATCATTACATAAACACAACATTTGTTTGGGGATTTTTTCCCAATAAGGTCCAGGCCCTGTTTGCTTTGCAGTGTTGCACAGACTGTGAGAAGGAGGTGTTTGAATTTCAATGGGACATTTTGACACAGAAAATCCCATTCTTAGTATGCTTGGAGTTTCTAAATCATGTGGTGACAACTACCTTAAAAGAAGACACAGTAAATAATATGCCACAATTTTATTTTTTTCGTAGAGAAATGTGAATGCAAGCAGAGAGTCCAGGCGGGTGATCACATTTCATTTCACATTTCTCACCCCGTTTCAGTGCATCAAGCTGGTGTCTGGAGCACGCTGGTGCACCGAGCAGGCATCCTGCTGACAGGCTTCCCAGCAGCCTGTTGGTTTGTTGCCTGTTGGGAGAGCCGTGTGGTTGCTATTCCAGGAGAGCACTATGTCACGATCTGCGGGGATGACGCCGCTCCCGCCGCCAGCGCGTTCTCATCCCACGGGGTGCAGTTACCTGGTAAAAGGGTGGCACTTGCCATAGCCCGGTGTTGGTTACACACCACTTCAACTCCGGTCCACAAAGTTCAACCCAGTGTTCCAAAGTCCTTAAGTAGTACTGAAGGGTTCTCCAGTGGGTCTCCAGTTTTATAAATGGGAAAATAAATGAAGTGACTCAAGGCACAGAGACGCTCGTCTGTGCCGTCTCTGTTCCAAACCAGAATAAAACATGAAAGAATAATCTGAAAGACGTGACGGTTTTTGTTGAAGAAATAATCAGAGAGTCGCTTATCAGAATCAGGAAACCTGCTTTATCCTTTGTTGCATTATAAATAAGAATTATATTTGTTCTTTGGAAACAAGCCTGAAGTACAGTGCAAGACGTTATTGTGAGTGACGCACGGGGAGCAACTGAATAAATACTGCCTGTCTGCCCCATTAGGTGGTTTTGTTTCTTACATTTCTCTGAATCCATTACCAGGAATGAGCTGGGTTTATCATTTCAGAGGTGCAATATGAGCCTTTGTTGTTGCTCGTGACCAGGTCTGAGTTCAAAGCTGACCAAAGGGAGGATGCTGATTGCCTGGCAAGGATCGTAGTTGTGAGGAGGAGGCAGGGGTTGGGGTTTCCCCAGCTGCTCAATGTCCAGGTGGGTTCTCCCACTGTGGGGAGAGCACCATAGGCCAGGACAGACCATGATGTTGTGGAGGAAGGGAGAAGTAACAGGGAGATACAAGGGGGAAACAGAAATGGAAGGAAGAGACATTTGTCAGGATAGAAGATTAAGGAAGGTGCCACAAAGGAGTTTCTGCAGTTACTGTTTTTATCCTTTTTCCACTCCTGTTTTAAACTCTGGCAAAGGCCATAAGCTCTGGATTCAAAGGGTTATGGAGAATGCCATTCTAGATGGAACAACCCACACGGTGCAGCATCCTCTCATGATACAGGCATCTGTCAGAGCTTCAGGCATGAGCTCTTGGAGCTGTGTGCATGCTGGTTATGTCTCGCGCTAGGTGATTAGATGTAAAATTACACAGTATCATCCAAACTTGGAACATAAAACCACTGCCATGCTCTGTCTTGACTGTTCATAATGTTTCTTGGCAGAAGTTGTTGCAGACACCAGCTTTCAATCCTTCCAAATTAAATGTCAGTTGATGGCAGAGCCGTCGTCAGCGGGAGCGTCCTGCTCATCCCGCTTCCCCCGGCGCTGGGAGCGGCTCTGCACCTCCTCAGCTGGCTGATGAGCAGCTCAGCTGGGAGCAGTTTCGAAGGAGATCTTTGACTTTCTTTGGCTTCCCAGAGGAATTCATAATTATTTCCTCCTTTATCATAGAGTGCAGCTGGAGGCTTCAGCTCCATTAGAACTGCCCTGGTAATTTCACAGTGTGAAATTTACAGCAAACTGGGGACATTAACGTTAAATAAATTTATGCAACAGCAACCCTCACCCAAGTCATTAAAAGTGTGTGCAGTTTTTAATGGATGCTTCAGCATGGCATTTGATAAGTTTGTTCATTTCTTTTCCCAGTCTGCTAAGTATACATCCACACACATTTTTCTGCCAGAGGTATCGGTAAAAGCTGGCTATGGCCTCGGATGTCACCTCCTTGCAAACACTTCAAACATGGCTGTAATCCCAACTGCAGTGGAGTGAAGAGAGGTTGTCACCGAGAGCGGATTTGTGTGTGTGTGTGCGAGAGTGGGTCTGTGTGCGACTCAAATAATCCAATTGAACTATGTAGTGATTCTGAATTATGTCTATTTGAAAAGACAGGATATCATAAACACTGCTAATATGGTGGAAAATTATATTAAGCTGAGACAAGACAAAGTTGATTATGTGCTAGACTAGTGCAGATGTGTCTGGCACTAGTCGTTTATGCATATTGATTGATCTTAAATATAACAGAGCAGAGGATGGGATGGTGTTTGTATGGTTATTGATTTTGTTTCAGCTCCTTGGGCTGTCATCACAGGCTTTCAGATCCGATTGTCTTGACCCATGCAACCTCTGATCAGAAAGCTTGATCAGAAAGCTTGATAAGAAAGCTTGTCCTGGCCAAAGGAAACATGCTGGTTACATCCTTTGAGATGCAGATATTCAGGAACATGCTCTGAGCTCTTTAGCTCAGTGGAACCTAGGTGTAGCATTCACTGGGAAGCTGCAGCTGGGCTTTTGGGCTGCCCCTTGGTGGATGTCACCAATGTGGGCTGTGCAGGTCAGTTTGCTGCGTGATCTGCTTTGCTGCTGTTTGCTGAAGGAAGAGACTTGGTTTCCTAATTGGCTAATCTTGGCTTTTAGAAACCTGCTGGAGCAGAACTGTTGTTTTTCCACCTCTCCCACGTTCCAAGCAGTGAAGCTGGAAACAGGAGGTTTTGATGCTGTACTTTAGTTGTTTTCTCATTCCTCGTGAGTCTTGATTAAGACAGTTTTCTTTAGGCCTGCAATGCCTGGAGCCACTGACCTCTGCCACCAGGCAGCTTAGCTTCCAAGGCTCTGTGACTCTGCTGACATGAGTCATCTAATGGCTTCAAACTGAAAGAGAGGAGGTTTAGATTAGATATTAGTTAAAAAATCTTCCCTGTGAGGGTGGTGAGGTCCTGGCACAGGTTGGGCAGAGAAGCTGTGGCTGCCCCATCCCTGGGAGTGTTCAAGGCCAGGTTGGACAGGGTTTGGAGCAACCTGGGCTAATGGGAGGTGTCCCCACCCACAGCAGGGGATTGGAATGAGGTGGTCTTCAAGGTGTCTTCCAACCCAGGCCATTCTATGATTCTATGATCATTTGCACGGAGCTTGAAATGTGACATGGAAGTCAAATAAAATACTGGTTTTCTAATAAACAAAGTATTTAGGAGCAGATATAATTAGACACTAAGCCATCAGTAAGGTGGATTTGTGGATGTTTGCCCTGGAAATTCCCTAATATCGTAATCCTGAGAGTTTTTTTATATGTATGGGCATCTTCACCTGCCCTGGCTGCAGCCTGAGCTCGGGCAGGTACTCATGAGTTTTCATGATTATGGTTTAGTTCTGAAAGAGGAATTTGTAAGCATGTTGAATTGCGTTCATATCACTTACCTTGATTTATGCCTGAGCTAAGGTGAAAGAACTCTGTCTGTGATTATAGACATCAAAGACAATATATTGAAATTCAGTTTTATAATGTACACATCATTTATCAAATCACTTCCCAATAATGCCAACATTTGCTGCACAGAAATACAACATGATGGATCACCTGCTTCTCACCAGCTTTCTGAAGGCCAAGGAAGACAAACACGGAATTCTGGCAGAAATGTCAGGCTCAAGCTGGGGAGGGGGACTGAAACCAAAAACCCCAGGGCAGTCAGCAAAATCCATAGGCAGGGTGAGAATTTCAAGGAACTTACGGTCCTCAAAGGAAATTAGTTTCTTTGTTCCTTGCTCTCACCAAGAGCAGGAGCTCTGCTACAGGCAGAACATGTGTCACCTTTTGCAGAATTTGGCCTGTTTTAATGCCTGCTCTTGAGATGCTGCTGATCTAAAAAAAGCACATTTTTACATCTAAAGCAGCAGTGATCTGGACTAGGATCTGTAACAGCCAGTTCTTGCCTGGAATCTAGGGAAGGGGAAAAAAAATTAAAAAAAAAAAAAAGGCTTGGAAATATGAAATTCAAATTAAAACCAGGAAAAAATAAATAGCAGAAAACACTTTTATTTCTTGCTGAGCTTCTATTCAGTTCCTGCTTCCTGTGTTGACAGTGTAAGTTATACTTGGGCAGGAAAAAAAGGAAGCCCACAAACATAATTGCAACCATGTCTAATTAGGCAGAGCTATGTAAATTTAGCGTTTCTACATGATTATAAATGTCAGGAGAGCCTTAGATAAGACATGAGAGTTTTGAGTATCTCTTGTGTACCTAGTCTAAATGTCCTTATTGCTAATCCTATTCATCTGGAGTTGCTTCCTAATTAGAATATTTATGGGCTAATAAGGAGGTGAACAAGACACTCCAGTTCAGTTCCAAAGGTGAGAGCAGGGATTCATTAGACTCGGCGTCTCTGTTTTGATTGCTGTACAATGTAATTAACATTGTGCTAGACAATCATTTTAGATTTACCTTAACAACAAATATTTAAGAAGATTCCTGTGGTTCTGTCTTTGAGCCTCTGTCTGCTGAAACCAAGAGCAGTGATGTCATCAGCTTTGAGAGATTTTGAGGTTCCTGGATGTTTTATTCCTATTTTATTTTGCAAACTGTTTGACCTCCGTCTGTCAGTTACCGGTGTTTCTGAGTTTTGGCTGTGCCAGCTAAAAGTGAATCTGGTTTGCATATTTTATGAATTCATGTTTTATGAATTTTATATCACTAAGACCTATTTTACAGGAAATGCTTATTTTGGAATTTTTTTCTTTTCCAGAATTTTCAGTCGCAAGTCTCTATGCAGTGACCTGCTATAAAAAAAAGGTTTTTTAAACTCAGATATAGTTTAGCTGGTTTTATGTTATTTTACCATAAAAGCACAGTCACTGCTCGACATTGTGTCTAATTTTCCTTCTGAAAGATTCTTTCCCACCAGGAGCCCCACTGAGCCCAGGCACAGCAGCAGTAGGAAAATTGCCTCCTACATCCAGATCAAGACAGTACCAGAACAATCCTATAAGTTCTGCCCCACTGGGTTGTAGACTTTAGTGATCCATCGCTGTATGAGGATTTGGGGGCTTCTTTAGTGGGATCTAGTCAGTCCCTCTCTTCCCCCTTGAATACAAATACTCAAATGCTAAATTGTCCTTTTATTTTTGCCAGTGCTGTGGCCAGTCTCAAAGCCAACTCCTTTCCAAGGGCAAGCTGCTCAAAGCGAAAGCTGGGGAGGCTTGACCTCCTCTCTTTCCTTTCCTTCCTATAGTGAGAAGTGGTCTTGTTGTCTCAGAAAACAGCGTTCTGTGGCTTTAAAGTGTTGTCAGAAAAGTTGTTAAGATGGCAAGTCACGTTATTTGAAGTCTTCTCTGTATAAATTACAGTTAGGTACTGTGATCTCATAGATAATGATAAATATAGCAACATTCTACTGCTGATGGAAATCATTATCAGCCATTATCAACTTTAATTAATATATTCACATTATTCAAATCCAGGTAGAAAATGTTCTTTGGCATCAAGTCTAGAGGAATATGGATTGTGGCTTTTGTGCGGCTTGAGAAGCAGCTGGCAACAGGGAAGCAGCTCTGGGGAAATGTTTTGTTTAAACTCGGGGTCCAGCAGATTGTTTGTCCCATAGATCTCACCCATTTTCCATGCCCATGGGCAGGGGCTGGAAGATGTCATGTTTCCCAGGGTTATTTCTCTCCTTGGAGCTCTGCTCCCGCACCAGAAGAGCTTTCTGTTGTTTGTGGCATCTCAGTTGTCTCCGTAGCAACCAGGGTAGTGCTGGGGAATACACAATTGAAGATGCTTGGGAAGAGCACTGGTAGAAAATGTTCTTTGCCATGAAAAATGACTGAAAAGAAACAGAAAATATGGGCTAAATAAACCTCTGCAAGTTCTAAATGGAATGCTTCTCGAAAATTTCCATTAGACCTTAACAGCTCTTTAAATAAATAACCAGTATGTCCCCTTCCATCTGAGGGTTTCCATCTGTTGATTTTGTTTGATTGTTTTTCTCCCCTTTTGTGACTATCCCGAGGCCCAGTCCTGCCAGGTGCTGCACATCCAGCCCCCGGAGCCACACCGGGCATGGGGCTGGACATCCCTTCCCCTTGGAAAAGAATCTGAAAAATAACATCAGGCAAATGTCCAATCCCCACCTGCTGCTCCAGAAGCAAAGCCATAAAACTCTGCACCCACACCTCCTGCTGCCCCTGGAGCATTGCTGCAGGCCTGTTTGCCATAGCACCTTTCCAGGAGGGAGAGGAGGGGTTTTTCCAGCAGGAATTTCAGGTTCATCCACTGTGCTAAACCCGCCCCACTGTGCTGAGGGCAGAGGGCTCTGCTTTATAGACAAAACAGAGCTGGTGAGAAAACTGCCTGAAGAGATGCTCCTGAATCCATCTCACCCCTCTGTGCCCACTCACAGCATGCCAGGAACCAGCTCATGGCATCACTCCATGAGCAATGCAGGATCACCAGGATAATTCCCATCCCTTGGATGAGCACCTTCTAGTGTTTAGACCATGGAAAGTGCCAGCCAAGGATGGTGGATTCTGTTTCAGAGTAGTGAAAATGGGATCTCTGTGATGTGTGTTGTGTATTCCACTTCCTCCCTTCAAACTGACAGAGCTGACTATGGGGCAAGGACTGTCCCCTCCATCAGTGACTCTGTAGGGTAATGGCTTAGTTAGAGACTGTCAGATAATACATTTCTAAATCTGGACTGTTCTTACATTCCCTAGTAGAAAAGAGAAATAAAAAATCCATATAACTCCCATTAAGTGAGGGAGAGGTAAACACTGCTGTTAGTGGGGTGAGATAAAACTTTTCACCTCTGGGACACAAATATGAGTGTGGCTTATGATAAAATTAAATACATTTCATGATCTCACCTTACTCTTCGCAGGGAGTTAATCCATCTCACAAAATTCATGACACATCACAGCCTCTAGGTTCTTCTGGGAGAGACCAGAATCCTAAATCCCTTCACATCCTGCCTGAAGATGATGGTCTCACCAGGTCCACATGGAGCCTGGTCATACAGCCTTGCTTCTGGATTGCAGAGAAGTACCTCAGCTTCTGATCCTTTACTTTCACAGACGATTTTGTCTGAGAAGTGGAGTAAATAAAGCACCACATACAACATTTATTTGGTGTAAGTTCGTGCAGCACCTCTGGAACCTGAGGTGTGTGGCTTGACAGAAGCTTAAGATTACATACTGCTGTAGGAGTAGGATAAATACCAATTTTCTGCTCCAGAAGTGCATGTGTCACCTGTATTTTGGAAAGTATTAAACTTAGAATCTCGTCAGCTCCTTCTAAATCTGCTACAGGGGTAAGATGTTAAACTGGATTCTGAAGAAAATCCTGGTGCAGTTTTGGGGACATTTCCCTTGAATCGTACAGGCAGCTGAGATTTTAGAGCATGGACCACAGACAGCTGAGATGGTTTCATTTGAATTCCACATCACAACAAAAGCAGAAATAGTTTTGAGGGAACTCTTTATCCCACTGTGTCACCTTTCCTTTATAATTGTCAGAAAGTATCAGTAGTAGAATAAAGATATGGTTTGCAACAAAAAATTACAGATGGCGCGTGGTAGCCTGAAGTGGGATAAGATATCCCAGGCTTACAGCAGGTAGCATAAAGCAGATCCTGTGGAGTGACTGTGGCACTGTAAATCCACACCCCAGCTTGTCTCAGAGTAATTTTATTTTTTATGTACCTATATCTTTAGTATGAAGTTAGATTTTGCTGGGCTAGTTCTGTCACTGAGTGTAAAACAGATGAATTGCTCCCCAAAACTTACAGTCAGTCAAGTTACCGGGGCAAAAAGCTTCTTTTTGCAGTAATTCTGCTCAAGAAACTGGTGCAGCTCAGCAAAAGGACTTTCTTGCACATAGAAACAGGTCTCTGATGAGGGTGGAGGTAAAAGAGGTAATGTTGTGGGGGTGGATTTGATCAATACAGCTTTACTTCTGTGCATAAATAAGGCTTAAACCTGCACTCAGCATCTCTAACTGGACTCTCCAAACTGATGAATGCTGCTGAAAAAAGGAGTCTTAATTCCTCTGCCTGTTTCCCATTTGAGAAACGAGGATAATTCCCAGCTCGCAGAAGTTTAATGAGTGTGAATTTGTCAATATTTATGCCTACAAAGAAAATAAAATATGCTGGCATTATTTATAGCATTTCAGTAAGCTCGTCAGAGCAGCATCATACATGATCAGGTCATGGGTTAACAAGGATTAATTATCTTGGCAGAATTATGCTTTGCAGTTTTTCATTTCAGTCTGTTACTTTTGAGTATTTGATTATGTAGCCTACTAAATTCAGGGTCATTTTGCTTCTTGTGTGAAATTCAGCACTTCCATACATAAATGTTTTTTAAGAGGAAATGTAACCAGAACTGGAGAGAACTGAAGTGCTGAAATTCTCTCTTGCAGCTAATAGCCAAGAAACTGCTACATTCCTCCAATTTTGTAACTGCAAGAATTGCATTTTATCACATAAAGGTGGTTGGCAAGTTCCTCTTTCATACCTCGTGGCAATGTGAAGTTAATTCCATATTACAGGAGCCTGGGAGGTTGTCAAGGGGTCTTTATGGTGCCGACTCCTTTATAAAATTTCCCCTGCTATGATGGAACCTGCTCCCGCTCACCTAAAAAGGCCTTTGACACTTGCGGAGATTCTGCACATCCCTCAGAAGACAAAAAGCATAGATATTAAATGCTGCTTGATTAAGGCCCTGATCTGAGAAAATTAAATTGTGCCTTCAATTATTGCAGTGGCTTGTGGCTGCTGCTCCATCCTCTTGTCACACATGGTCACCAGAAAGGGCTCAAGGTACCCTGCCAAAGGTCTCCCTGCACAACTGGGACACTTTAGGATTATTAAAAATCCTCTTGGTCTACTCCTTCCTCTTTCAAATTAATAAACACAGCATTTAATTTCGCACTCAGTACTTCAGTGTGCTTCTTCTGGAGCACTTGCTGAAAAGCCGCTCTGACAGGACCTTCTCCTGCCGCTGACATGGAGCAGTTTGTGTCTGGATGGAAGCAACTGTTCTCTTTGGATTTTCACCTGGACATACAGTGACTCTGCTAACAGAGATCTGATTAAGGCTGACAGGCCCAGTATGGGAAGGAAACCATCCCTGCTCATCACAGCGAGCTCTCACAGTGGCACTCTGCCAGCCCGGCGTCTCAGCCCTTCCATTTATCAGCAGTTCTTCAGTTTATCATGAAGTCATTTGTTCCTGTTCCTCATTCCCCCAGTTTTATCTCTTGTCTGAAACCCTCAGAGCAGGCAATATATTGAGTTGTGCAGGTCTGCACTCTCCAAAGCAGGGAACAGGTGCTCTGGAGGGCACTGAAGCTCTGCTGGAGCTCGGCTCACACGGAGCTGCCGTCTCACCCTTCGAAAGGTGTCTGCAAAGCCTCTGAGCCACCTGAGTTGGGCTTCAGATCTCATCATGCTGTTTCTCTGAGGAGTCTTTGGGTGCAGCTGAACCCAAAAGATGCAGCATCACTGAAATTAAGTTTGCCCAAATGCTCTGCAGCCACTTCCTATTGCAAACCCATGATTGCTCAATATAGCAGTCAATATTTTCCTGGGATCTCAGTGTCTTGTTCCCCGAATGCTGTACCCCAGAGAGCAGCGAGAGCTGACAACCATCAGGAAGCTCCATGGGAAGCTCTGCACTATTAAGACTGCTCTCTGCAAATATTTCTTCATTTTGGTGGGCTTTCTTTTCTAAGAGTACACATAATTGCCCATTTGTGACTTCACTCAAATCCATTAATACAATGTTTAATAAAAAATCTTTCTATTTGTCTAATCCAGCTAGATATAAACATTAGGATCATTAGCTTGTAAAAAACAGCTGAGATGTCTCATTCTGAAAAGTACAGCATTTTATCCTCCATTAATCCTAGATCTTGTTCAGTGAGTGATTTGTACCATTGAGGTGATGGTAGCTGTCTAGCCCTTGGTAAATTATCACAAACTTTATTACCATCTTTTGGCCTGTACTTAAGTGCTTCTTCCATCAGATTCAGTCTGAATTGTAAGACCTTCTTCTACATTAAGACATAGTACAACAATCAAGTATTGAATCAACTGCTTGTTTTTATTTCCTGTGTGTTACGTCTTTGGCCTTATTAATACATAGAGAAAGTAAAAGATAAAATCTTGCCCATGTTCAAATGTCTTTGTTTCATGTCACGGGTCAGAATCTCCAGACAGCTCAAAATCCTTCACTCACAGAATAAGCTTTTAGTTAATTTTCCCACAGCATTGAAGATCTTTCCCTTTGCACCTGTTTTCACTTAAAAATTGGTTTTCCTGTAGTCAAAAGGTCTTGCAGGTTAACTGAAGTATGATCCATAGGACAGCCAGGGCAGGGCTGGGTCAGTGCCCTGCAAAGCAACTCAAGAGCTGGCAAACTTCCATGACTCCAGGGGTCCAAATTTGCAGAGGAGGGTGATGAAAGAGGCGGGGAGGACTTTTTGCTGTGTGTCCCATGATGCTCAATCCCCAGCACTGATCCAGCAGCCCAACTTCAAGGAGTGGTAGCCACAATGGCTTTTAAATAAGGGGGGGGGCCGTCCAGCTGGGTCTGCATTGACTCAGCCTGGGCAGTTGATCCTGACTGGGGTATTGAGCGTACCCCTGTTCCAAGCCAGGGAAACAAAGCCATTTGCAGGCAGAGCTGGTTTTGACAAAAGCCCCCATTACTGTTTCCAACTTCACAACCAAACCGAATTTATTTTCCAGTATTTGTCAATCACTTTCCCTCTCAGCATATCGACACAACATGACCCTGCCCATACTGGGTGAAACAGCTCTTAAGCGAAATACAATAGGGAACATCTCACATTAATCTCTTCTCTGTTATTTGACTGTTTTCCACTAACCTTTCATTCTGCCAAATTTAATTAAATCAGCTGCTTTTCCAGCTATAACCTGTTTGGATGTTCCCTTCAATTCATAACAGGGAAGGCATAAGTGATATGCAGCTAGCAGGGACTTGGTCAAGCTATTTTGTTAAAATAATTCTCACCAATGAATAGTGAATGAAACCAAATGAGTTTATTTTCTCCAGACCCTAAGGAGTCAATGTAGAACAGATTTCCCAAGACTTGTGTTGTGCTCCTGACAGCCAATAATTTTAAAATCCATGTTCCTTATATTGTACATACAATATGTATACATACAGGATCAGGCAAAATGGTTTGAATATATTACATTGATTTTATTTTTTTAATTGCTGCATTGATAAATTTTTAAACCCTCATGCTCCTCAGAATAAAAAAGTCTGAGTATAGCAGAGAGTGAGTGTGGAATTTCAAGCCTATCTGGAAAAATGAGACCAAGTATAAATAATGAGCAATATTATGAATATTTATTCACCCACACTGATCTTCCTGATGATCTTTTTCAAGCTTCCAGCCTGACAGAGCTTAAGAAGGCAGTTTCACCTGAATTGTGAAACGTTTTTCTTCCTCTTTCTAATCAAGCGTGATATACCAGAAAACAAATCAGGCTGATAAAAACAGAAGTCAGGCTTACAAGAAAAACAGCTGTAACAGCTAAATGGCTTAAAGCAGGGAAAGTAGAAAAACAGCATGTGGGGCTAATGATGGGTGGTTTTCAGGTTTCAGAATACATTAAGGCATTCTCCCTGTTTATTAAATTGCTCTGGCAGCATTTGACAGCAGAGGTTTTGTGGATTATAAGAGAGCAATGGACATAACTAGGATATTTTTTTTATCCTAAAGCCTGGCCTTTGGGTAATCACCAAGAAGTTACACGCTGTAGGAAGAATTTGGTTTGCAGAAGTCCAAAGAAGGTTGTTTTTTATTTAAAANAAAAAATTAAAAAAAAAAAAAAAAAAAAAAAAGAAGTATTTCTGAGATTGTTGTTTACTTTCCCTTCTTTGCAGTCTGCCCTGGGATTTTGGACATTTTTGTCTCAGCAGTCACTCCTTTTGTCAGTAAGTGGCAAACACAACCTGGAAGCAGCATCAGTTTAATGCTGGCATATTTACGAAAGGGCACCTCTGCACAGTTGCTGTGTAACCACCCAGACGCTGAACTATTGCTTGTCTCTCCCTGCCCAGGAAAAGCCAAATGTAATTTCATGGTTTTACAAAAATTGCCTCTGCCACAAGTTAGAAGGCTTATTCCTCAGGTCTCCTTTTAAGTGCTCTTTGTGAGACGACTTGGCATCTCTGGGTCACAAAGGCTGCAAAATATCGACAGGAGTTGAAAGCAATGTCTGCTGGGTTAGAGTTGGTTCTTGTTTCTGTGAGATACAGACACCGGCTCTGTGCCAGTTCCTCATGCAGAGGGAAGGGTGCTGGAGATGCTCGACAGCCCTCCTCCTCCTCCTCCTCCTCCCAGTGTCCCTGTGCTTCAGCCAATGAATGGAGTTTTACTCTCACGATATCATTGTGAGATAAGAAAGAGTTTTAATTTCGTTTTGAAGTGTTATTTTCAATTTCTTTGAAGCAAGGAAAAATTAAATGACCTATTAAAGGTCACCTGGGGAGGGGTTTGGGAAAATGCTGAAGAAATCCAGGTCTTCCAAGTTGCAACCTGCAGCTTTAATCACAACCCTCCTTTGTTTTGGCACAGTGGCTATAGTCAGAATCAAAATACATTAACCAAGACACTCATCATATCTCTTTTTTTAAATGAAATTTATCTCACTGCCATCCCCTTGCATGACTGCAGAAGCATGTAATTCATTTTCCTTATTTCTCTCCTGCTTCCTTGTGGACTTATGTCTCATCCATAGTTTGGATCACTGAAGAGAGAAATGTAACCCATTTCTAATGATTCCGTGATTCTAATGTTGACATTAAATGAGTGAACCATATGAGAAGCTCATTAGCTGACAGTCTTTCTAAACAGGAAAGTTGATACTATCCAAGGACAGATTATTAACATTAATTATCAGGACATTATTATTAACAGGACAGATATACTGTTACAACAGAGTTTCTGAGTATAATTTTGATAATAATTCGGATTATAATTTTGGAGTCAGCTCATAGCACCTGAATAGCTGCAATAGACTGTGCCCAACCTAGGTGCCTTTATGGGGCTCCTTGAGATGTGGAAATACATCATGTCAGTGGTACATTGGTATATAAAGCATTTCAAAAGTAGAAAAGAAATGCTGCAGAACACTGGTCTCTTTTTGGTGGTGGCGTTCTTTTCGCACTTGTCTTCTGAAAACAGCCCAGTCCTTATTTTCTGTTTGCTCCAGGCTTGGTGTCTTATTTGCCAAGGCTCAGTGAAAAAAAAAAAATTCCCAACAAATGTTATGTTCATGTTATAAAACTTCCCCAAACCGGAAAATACTGTCACAGTCTTAAATATAGAGGTACTGCTTACATTCCAGAGAAGGTTTAAAGAATGAGGACGATTTTAAAGCACTATTTCAGATATGAAAACCATTCCTTGGGCTTAAAAGTTTTTTAAGCAAATACATTCAAGTTTTGACAAATGTTTGTGCTCAAATATCAGGTAAAAACTGTTGTGACCTCTGATGCCCAGCCTCTGCAACTTGAAATGTGGAACAAGCATCAGGTTAATAACACACCCTGCCTTGCTATTAACCTTGTACACAGCACACTTCAAAGCACGCCTGGTGCCATCAGTGGTGCCCAGCTGGGGTCAGAGCCTGGCAAACCCTCTGCAAGGTGTGTTTGGGTCACTTGGTGGTTGCATTTTCCAGTAGGTCCCTTTCTTTGAGGAGAAGTTGCTGCACTGATATTCCACAGTGTTCCACCACAGCAGGATTTCATCTTGGGTGTTTTTTCAAAGCCTTGATAGCCCAGGCTCAGTGTCTAAACTCTCAGGGGTAACACTCAAAACTATATATATATCAGATGAATGTGGTTGCGGCATATGGCACTCAAAGCACCTCTGTTCCATTTTAATACAGCCCTTCCAATGCACAGTATTGCTGGCACCGGGCATTGTTAAGAAAATCATTGAAATGATCCATCAGGATCCCCAGTCTGTGTTACCATTTTCAGTTATTTGGCTGCTGGTTTGGGGGGAGGGGGGATGATTTCTGGTTTTGTTTCGGGCCTTTTTAGTGCTTGGAGTTTCTATTTCTGAGCTTCCCTGTGTATCCCTGACAACTGGCAGATCACTTCCTGAGCTGAGATGCTCAGTCAAAAGCCCTGCTCCTGGATCTGGCTGTTCAGCAACGTCCTGGCTCTCACCATGAGGTGAGGTGCATGAGCAATTCTGTTTGGTTCACATATCTTCTGTTCAGGAGGCTCCAGGGAGGCATGGCCAGGATGCTGGAAGGCTTTGGGGATGCCTGCTGGGGTCTGCTCTGTACCTAGCACATCCTTTGGAACGGTTTCCACTTCACCACTTCCACTGTCTGAATAACACAAGAAAAGGCAGCCAGGGGCAACAGTCACTGAACTATTTGGTCTCATGCTACTGAAAGGCCAAACAGAGTAGACTCCTGAAAGGCTTTCTGGCGCTCTTTGATGTTATAACCTCTGTGTGATAAAAAGATCATATTCGCTTTCTTTCAGGTAACTTTTAAAGCACTTCCTCATGCTTTCATAGGAAAGCTCAGTTCGCTGTTGCTGAGTGTTGTACCCACCACCTGAAGCTGTTTTGCTTTCAGAAGCTGCCACAGAAAAGAGAAAATAGCTGCTAAGCGGGAGCAGGTCCCATTGATACCTTTGTGGGAGACTCAACACCCACCCTGGGAGTAACTGGAAAAGTTGATGGCATGTCTGGTGGTTCCAAAGGGGTTAAATGTGTAAATTGTAACATATTAATATACTATCTTAAAGTGCTGTAGCTTAAGAGAGAATTAGTCATATAAGATGTGAGTTCTCACAGGTTACAGGTCTCGGGTGCTGAGAGGGAAAGTGTTAAGAATTTTAATTACTGGTTGTTAATCAGGCTGCCAGGAGAAAGCCACTAAAGGTGGATGTCAATATAGCTGTAGTGCCAAGTAAGAATCCTGAGGCTGACTTGTGGCCCTTGAACCTTCATTTGTCTCAAAAACAAAAGTGGTGTTAGGCTGGTTTCTGAAGGTGTGTTTGCAACAGCTCTTCCAGACAGGAGGGGTGTGTGCTCTGGCCAGTGAGCCAGAACAGGCACTGGCCATGCCAACAAAATGACTGCTGGATAAATACTTCCCTTCTTTGAGTCAAGCAGGCTCAGAACTGCTGATGGAAACCCTCTGCTGTGTGGGGAGTTGGCACCAGAAGTCATCCTCTCCCTGCCTCAAAGCCCAGTTCAGTCTGTGGGAGTGTGCTACAAAGCACAAGGGGGAGAGCTGTGGGTGGTGGGATGAGGCTTTTCCTGAGGCAGAGCCATTTATCGATAGCTGGATGATGGGCAAGTTCAGAAATACAGGAATACTTGGATCTGACCAGCCAGGGTGTTCAAACACCTTTGCTAAGGAGGAGAGGCAGCTCAATGAACACACTGCTCTTCCCAGGGGAGTAAACTGCGCCTTACTGGACAGAGATAGACCAGCACTGCCCCTGCCTGGGGGCTCTGTAATCGCAAGTAGCTCATAAAATCAAATACACCAGAGGCTTGTGGATGGGGAACACGGTGCCATGCTGGAGGGAAAGCCAATATAACCCCAGCCAAGTGGAGAAAATAACCCTGGCTGTTTGATTCACTGTCCATGGCTCTGCAGTGCTAAGTAACCCAGTTCATTTTAAAAACCGGGTCCCCTCCCTTGTCTTACACCTGTCTTATCAGAAACATGAGCACCGCTGGTAGTAGTAACTGGTTGAGAGTGAGGTTGACATGGAACAAAGCTGCATCGTTTTAGCTCTGACAGCAGCCTGTGCATTAAGATTCACAGGCCCAGGGTTTGAGGTTTGCGAGGGTGCTGCAGACATGGTGTGATGCTGCATTACATGTAAGAAATGAAAAGGTCGAGGTATATCAAAGAGTCTGCTCAGCTCTGGCACAGGGATGGAGCTCACTCACCAGCACCACCTCTGGGGGGGCTGTGAAAGATGCTGGGTGCTCTGGGTGTTCTGTGCAAACTGTCTTCTTCCCAGAGCTTCCAGATTAGGGCTTTCTGCTGGAAATCTGTGTTGGAAATTAACCATGGCTAAGTAGGGAGTATTAAGGAATAAATGCTTTAAAAGGTCTGCCTGTGAGCTTTGTGTAAATGATGGCTAGTTAGTATTTCTGCTAGAGTCAAATAAATGTTTGGGGGAGTTTGTTTATTTGTTTTTAAATTGACTTTCCTGGCTCTGGTGCAGTATTAATGGTGTGTTCACTATCAACTATCTGGTACCCAAAAAGGTGAATATCAAGACTTCGCTACCATATAAAGAAATTATTTAGAAAAGAAATCAGAAGAACATCTCATATTCTTCTCATCAGTATTGCAAAATAAAGGCAAGATGAAAAAACACATAGATAAAAAGAAGGTATGAGAATAGCCATGGGAGGAAATAGGATTTGGATTTTCTACCTCCTTCACCATTAGATTCCCACTAATACATCCTACATCCTGGTAACCTTATTTGCTTTTCCAGACGTTATGCTAAAATTAGCTAGTCATACATATCTCAGGAAGGGGTAATTAATTGGACAATATTTGTACAGAGCTTTGAAAATGTAGGTCCTAATTTTGCAAACCCTTTGTCCATAATGCAGATTAATTTAATCACATAATTACCACATTTCTGGACTTTGCTATACACAGTTACCCAGCTCATGTGTGATGTATAATAATTGCATGTGTAAACCAGGAATAGCCATATTTCTCAAGCAATATGCATGTCCATTGGAAAATTGGGATCACTTCATTACTAGGATGTCATTTTAAAATACTTTGGTCTTTTCAACTTCGTCTCTGAATGTGATTTACTTTTGTTTATAACGTGTCTCAGTAAGACCATGCTCTGCTCAGACAGGATTTGAGATGGTTCCTTTTGTGCCAGACTCTGTCTTGATGGGAAGAGCCACTTGCAATAACTGTAATTTTGTTTAGGGCACCTGTTCCTTTGTGTGTGTGCCAGTGGAATGGGCTGGCTCAGTGATAGCAGTCCGTGTTAGGTCTTAAACCATTTTCACACAAATATATTTTGGTATTTGGACTGAAAGGGGTTTTTCTTCTTTTTCTTTTCAGAAAGTTGTTTGTACACAGAGAATGCTGAGAGATCTGCCTTCTGCTTTAGCTCAATTTGTCATAATTTTTACCTAGGCCAAAAGGACTTTAGCCTTAATTTAATACATTATTTTGAATGTTTTTGCTCCCCAGACCCTGTGTTAGATTGCTCCAGCATCTCTCTCCTTTAGTGCTGAAGGACCTACTAATTTCCAGCCTAAATTTATTCATGGCCAGTTTATACCCATTTGTTCCTGTGTCAACATTGTCCTTTAGTTTAAATTGCTTCTTTGCCTTCCTAGTGTTTATCCTCCTGATGTATTTATAGACAGTAATCATATCTGCTATCAGCCTTCATTTTGCTAGACTAAACAAGCCAAGCTCTTCTAGGCTCTTCTCCGGTGATGGGCTCTTCACTGCCAGCACCTGGTTGGATCTGGATTGCTCAGCAGTGAATAGAAGGACCTGGATTGTGCCCAGCATCCCGATGAGCCCGGAGTGCTTGGCACAAGGAATTAGTACTGCCATATCTGCAGTGCTAATGCTGCACACAATGAGTTTGCCGATGGTGTTTGTCTTGCTCGGCATCGGGAAGATGGTGGGAAATGGTGATAGCTCTTCCTCGTGTCCAATAAACCAACTTCCAGAAAAGCTTTGTTATTGGCCCCTTGCTGCATTATCCTCTATTTTGTGCTATTAAATCGCATCTTCTTTCTGTTACCTACTTTACAGGTTACCCTTCTTTCAAGCTGTCATTCCTCCTGTACAAGGCACTGCTACATTTTTAACCAAGCCCTTGACCAATTTCCCATTAACCAATTTCTTCAACTATTGCCCATCTTCTCTAGTTTAGCTGATGTATTTCTTTGAGGCACTGTATCAGATGATTGACAGAAGAGCAGACAGATTAGATCTGCCACAGTTCCTTTAATTATTCCTTCCTTCATAATTTTTTCCTTCGAGAGTCCTTCTTAGTTTTTAGGTCAGACTAACAGCTCTGCACTTATCAAGACGAGGGGTTTTTTTCCTTGGTTTAAGTAGAAACAGCACATTTACTTTGCTTTAGCATGAATATTTGTTAGATTTGTTTGATTTATTAGAAATACTGGCCATGGGACCTCCCCTGGGCTTCAGTGGGGTTGGGGTTTTAGTCTAGATCCTTCGGGGCAGAGGCTTATTTCCTTAGTTCCACAGCATCACCATCAGACCAAACATGCAGTAAATGTTAGGACCATTTTGGTTTACCTCTATGCTGTAGTTTCTGCCCTGTGCTGTTTAAAATGTCTTTTTTTTTTTTTTTTTTTTTTAAGAGACTAGGAGAATTATTCTGTATTATCAGAATGCCATCGAGAAAATGTCTCGTGCTTGGGGGCACAAGGCTGCCTTTTTTTTTAATAGTCGTAACAATAATAATACTATTAGGACAACAAACTAAGATGCCCCTGGAGATGATGTGACAAATTGGAAGGACATGCTGAAATTGAAATTGATTGAATAGTTCAATAAAATCAGCTTAATGCACAAAAGCAAAAAGATTAGCTACAGAAAAACAAAAGTCAGTAATTTGTTATCTGCTGGGGCCAATCTCACTGAAGATTGAATTAGTTATAAACTAAGACTGGGTACTTGAAAGGAGCACCCTCATATGGCCACAGTGCTGGTGGAGCCTTTCAGATGGAACTGGATGTGGATGGCAACCATGTGCCTAAAGGTTTGGCAGATCTCAGACTCTTTCGGTTTGTTGGACCTGTCAGTGTTGGCTTTATGGCTGGACTTGATGCTCTTAAAGGTCTTTTCTGCCCTAAACATTTCAGTGGTTTCATGTGTCTGAGTTTTATATAACTTTGCATACCAACCAAGGCCATTCATGCTGTAAACAGAACAGTTCTGTCTTCAGCTGATGGAAATCAGTGCAACTTTGGTCATGTCTCTGAGATTCCATCAGCAGCTCAGTTCTGGTGTGTTACCTGATGGCTGCAACTGCCTCTGCTATCCTGGGATACAGTCCCCGTCTCCCAAGTGTGCCCTCCCATCATGTCCCTACCTGACTGCTCCATCCATTTGAGACTTGCCATAGTTCCTCACATTTTCTCACCAGCCTTGGACTCCCTGCATTTGCGGTACATGTGCTGTGTTTCTTTGCCATCCTTCCCCTTTTCCCGTCCTTCTACACCTGCTCTTTGTGGCTGGTACATTTGTACATTCCTGAGTTCTGGCCAATTTCCTTTCTTGTTTTTGGTGTTGTATGATCTGATTGATATCATCTTTCATTTAAAGTTCTTTAATTC